>JACEFZ010003317.1:160000-454284 GCA_014155875.1 Cepaea nemoralis | reverse complement strand
GTGTTGTCAGTGTCGGTGTTTAGACCACAGTGATACATTCCTCTTGTGATCTTTCTGTGTTGTTTAGTTTAATGAATTGTGGTTGCATCTTATGCTTGCATGATATATCTTTTTCTTCTTCTTTCTTTTCATTTTTGTTTTATCCATATTTATGATATAATATTTTATTATATTCATACCCTTGTGCTTTTCTAATGTGGCTTGGACATAAATATGCATTATTGCAAATAATGTGACTGTATTTCCTACTGTTTATGAATTCTCTAAAAATGCCCCAGGTGCCTCAGTTATATCACCTTGCATGACTTCCCCAAGCTGTGACTGCTGCTCCTGTGTGTCAGATGCTTATGTGAGCATTAAAATTGCAATCATTTGATGGTTGGCAGAATGTCACAAATACTATAAATTAGAACTTTAATGACTATGAGGAAGGGTGACCAAGAGTTTCAGATGCCAGTCTTTCAATAAAAAGTTCCAATTTCCATTAAATCAAAGCATTTTATCTGAGGTAAATTTAAATTCTTAGCTTTTACATTGTGACATTACTGCTCTAGGGCAGATAGCATATAATCTTCAGTCTTTCTAAAGTCTTTCTCAGACCCGACAACATCAGTATTGGTACAAATGCTGTAATGATAGTTTTTATTGTTTCTTAAAGTCTATGATACCCACTTTCTCAAATACAGTGAGAGGTCCATATTTGGCAAGTAAATTAAGCATTTCTGTCTGAAGCAGCTGTTTCTTGAATGGCTTTAGTCAGGAGAAGTTAAACTAATAACACTTCCCCCTTCTCTCTCTCTCCGCCTTTCCTACTTCACTCCCTATATGTATGTGTATGCTTGCGTATGTGTGCTTGTACACACATCACTTTATAATAAGCAACACAACTGATGAACACTTGCAAGTATCTCAGTACTGCCATAAAACTTAAGTTAGTAATTTTTCTTGTTTTTTTTTCTCTTCAAAATATTCAGTGTCTTCCGAAAGAGTCCTGCACATTTGCTACGAGAAATCATCCTTATAGATGACTTCAGTGATGACCGTAAGTTGTGCACTTAATTTTTTATTAACATCCAATGATGTATCAAATTTAGTAGATCTGTAAAGTCAGTTGCTTCAATTACCTTTTCAGGGATGAAGACAGCAAAAGTATTCATGGTGTGGCTACATAATTTAGGGCTGGCAAACCACAACTGACTAATACTCTACTTCATCTCTTGTATTGGTCCCATAAGCAGATTGCATCACTGCAGTCTGGCAAAGAGAGTAAAGATTGAAGATGGAAAGCATGTCTGGTCCCATACAATACTATACTAAAACTGAATATGTCAACTAAGAGGAAACAAATATTTCTGATTTGTTGTAAACACAGTGCAGTTTTCTACACAAATGCAGCAGAAGAATAAATTGTCAGTTCTGCCATCTGTTATGTCTTTTCTGTTTTCTACTAATATCTTATGATTAAAATTGACCGATACACATGCCACGCCCGTATGTTGCTGGGTCCTATAAGGGAAGCGAAGAATAGTAACACTGTTGCCTTCCGTGCACGCCGTAAGAGGGACTAAGGAGGCTTTGGGCTGAGACTTAGTCTACAATCTATTGGGACTTCCGGTCCCCAACATGGCGGATAGGCATTTAAACGGTTAAGGCTCTGGGAGTGTTTAGCTTGTGGCTACGGGTTTGCATTCGCATTTCCTCATGTTGGACTGGTAGTGCATGGTTCTGTCGCCCTGCTACTGACGTGCGTGGCGTGACCACTGTGAGCTGTGAATTTTGCGTGGAATGCTTTTACTCATTGTCACGGTTGTTTGTAGCGTGAACTGCATGTTCGGAACGATGCTGCAGGCTGTTGCTGATTGACTGTTTGCTTTTCAGTTCACGAGTGCATTTTCAGGAGACTCCTGGGAGTCATTCGCTGGAGCTACGGAGTTTCATGCTTGTGATGGTGCTTTCTGGCGGGTCGCCCTGTGGAAAGAGACTGAGCCATATGGGATAAACCTGGGTCAATGAAGTCTTTCTGGTGACTGCCAGATTCCATTGACGATGACTGTGTTTTTTATGGAGAACTTTGTGTTGGCACTCTGGCGGTGGCATTATGCACAGTGTATCTGTGCTAGCTGTTGGCTTGTTGAGACTCCGCTCTATTCCATTGTTCACATAGGGCAGCGAGGAGCATTTTGTGTGATATTCACTGGCACAGGGAATGGAGCAATAATGGGGAACGACCCGTGCCTGAAGTTGGAACCGCGACTAACTAACTACACATGCTAGATTGACCCGCAGATCTGAACACCATCAACATCATGTGTCATGCTGACATGCATGAGCAGTCATGGTTCACCATCCACATGATCTCCGGTCTTGTATCCGGTCTGTGTTCTGCCCTGACTATTTCCATGTGGCCAAGCTTTTTGAACACATACTGCAAATGTTTCCTCTCTTTAGTAATTTATGAGCTCAAAACTGGTTCCATGAGATAAATATGGAAGAGAAATTATGGGGTATTCAAAAAGACCTCTAGATAACAACTGAATTTATAATTGTGACGCATCTCTTTGTTTATACTTGCTGAATAGAAGAAGAATTTGGCTTTTTTTTTTTTTTAAACATACCACTTTGTACTAATCTAAAAACTCTGCTTTTCTTTTTACTTACTTAATCTTTGTGGAGTATATATATCTTTATTTGGTAAATTTCAGACTGTCCATTCCTGCATGCTACTCCTGCATGTTATTGTTAAGTTTTTGTTGTCTTCTTAATTTTTATGAGCACATTTAATTCTGACCATGTACGAGGGGTGGTCAGTATGTATTGCCTTATAATTTCTAATTTCATTCAGTAGGCAAAAAAAAAAAATTCACATTGAATTGAAGCCCTAAATCTGTACTTCAGAAATGTATTTCTCAATGTAGTCTCTGTTATTCGTTATAGTTTTTGTGCATCTTCTCACAAGGGCATGTATCCCCATATGGTAAAAATTTTGTCCAATATACTCCACAATACTCCAATGTTCTAATACACTTGTGTACGGCGTGTTTAAGGGTCTCGATGTCTTAAGTGTCTCGAGTGTGCATTCTAGACAAATAGACAAGAAATGCAGCGATTTTCTTGTCTGCATTTCCTGTCTAGTTGAATGCACACTCGAGACACTTAAGACATCGAGACCCTTAAACACGCCGTACACAAGTGTATTAGAACATTGGAGTATTGTGGAGTATATTGGACAACAATTTTTACCATATGGGGATACATGCCCTTGTGAAAAGATGCACAAAAACTATAACGAATAACAGAGACTACATTGAGAAATACATTTCTGAAGTACAGATTTAGGGCTTCAATTCAATGTGAATTTTTTTTTTTTGCCTACTGAATGAAATTAGAAATTATAAGGCAATACATACTGACCACCCCTCTTACATGGTCAGAATTAAATGTGCTCATAAAAATTAAGAAGACAACAAAAACTTAACAATAACATGCAGGAGTAGCATGCAGGAATGGACAGTCTGAAATTTACCAAATAAAGATATATATACTCCACAAAGATTAAGTAAGTAAAAAGAAAAGCAGAGTTTTTAGATTAGTACAAAGTGGTATGTTTAAAAAAAAAAAAAGCCAAATTCTTCTTCTATTCAGCAAGTATAAACAAAGAGATGCGTCACAATTATAAATTCAGTTGTTATCTAGAGGTCTTTTTGAATACCCCCATAATTTCTCTACCATATTTATCTCATGGAACCAGTTTTGAGCTCATAAATTACTAAAGAGAGGAAACATTTGCAGTATGTGTTCAAAAAGACTTGGCCACATGGCATAGTCAGGGCAGAACACAGACCGGATCCAAGACCGGAGATCATGTGGATGGTGAACCATGACTGCTCATGCATGTCAGCATGACACATGATGTTGATGGTGTTCCAGAGTCTGCGGGTCAATCTAGCATGTGTAGTTAGTTAGTCGCGGTTCCAACTTCAAGGCAAAGGGTCGTCCCCATTATGCTCCATTCCTGTGCCAGTTAATATCACACAAAACGCTCCTTCACTGCCCTATGTGAACAATGGAATAGAGCGGAGTCTCAACAAGCCAACAGCTAGCACAGATACACTGTGCATAATGCCACCGCCAGAGTGCCAACACAAGTTCTCCATAAAAAACACAGTTCATCGTCAAGGGAATCGGCAGCCACCAGAAAGACGTCTTTGACCCAGGTTTTATCCCATATGGCTTGGTCTCTTTCTGCAGGGCGACCTGCCAAAAGCGCCACACAAAGCACTAACTTCGTAGTTCAAGCGATGACTCCCAGGAGTCTCCTGAAACTCATGAACCGAAAAGGCAAACCGGTCAATTCAGCAACAGCCGGCCGCCATTGTTCTGAACATGCAGTTTACGCTACAAACCGCGGACAGATGTAAAAGCATTCCACGCGAAACTTACAGCTCACAGTGTCACGCCATGCACTTACTCAGTAGCAGGGCGACAGAACCATGCACTACCAGTCCAACATGAGGAAAATGCGAATGCAAACCGTAGCCACAAGCGTAAACACTCCAGAGGCCTTAACGGTTTAAATGCCTATCCGCCATGTTGGGGACCGGAAGTCCCAATAGATTGTAGACTAAGTCTCAGCCCAAAGCCTCCTTAGTCCCCTCTTACGGCGTGCACGGAAGGCAACAGTGTTACTATTCTTCGCTTCCCTTATAGGACCCAGCAACATACGGGCGTGGCATGTGTATCGGTCAATTTTAATCATAAGATATTAGTAGAAAACAGAAAAGACATAACAGATGGCAGAACTGACAATTTATTCTTCTGCTGCATTTGTGTAGAAAACTGCACTGTGTTTACAACAAATCAGAAATATTTGTTTCCTCTTGGTTGACATATTCAGTTTTAGCATAGTATTGTATGGGACCAGACATGCTTTCCATCTTCAATCTTTACTCTCTTTGCCAGACTGCAGTGATGCAATCTGCTTATGGGACCAATACAAGAGATGAAGTAGAGTATTAGTCAGTTGTGGTTTGCCAGCCCTAAATTATGTAGCCACACCATGAATACTTTTGCTGTCTTCATCCCTGAAAAGGTAATTGAAGCAACTGACTTTACAGATCTGCTAAATTTGATACATCATTGGATGTTAATAAAAAATTAAGTGCACAACTTACGGTCATCACTGAAGTCATCTATAAGGATGATTTCTCGTAGCAAATGTGCAGGACTCTTTCGGAAGACACTGAATATTTTGAAGAGAAAAAAAAAACAAGAAAAATTACTAACTTAAGTTTTATGGCAGTACTGAGATACTTGCAAGTGTTCATCAGTTGTGTTGCTTATTATAAAGTGAATGTGTGTACAAGCACACATACGCAAGCATACACATACATATAGGGAGTGAAGTAGGAAAGGCGGAGAGAGAGAGAAGGGGGAAGTGTTATTAGTTTAACTTCTCCTGAGTAAATCCATTCAAGAAACAGCTGCTTCAGACAGAAATGCTTAATTTACTTGCCAAATATGGACCTCTCACTGTATTTGAGAAAGTGGGTATCATAGACTTTAAGAAACAATAAAAACTATCATTACAGCCAATACTGATGTTGTCGGGTCTGAGAAAGACTTTAGAAAGACTGAAGATTATATGCTATCTGCCCTAGAGTAGTAATGTCACAATGTAAAAGCTAAGAATTTAAATTTACCTCAGATAAAATGCTTTGATTTAATGGAAATTGGAACTTTTTATTGAAAGACTGGCATCTGAAACTCTTGGTTACCCTTCCTCATAGTCATTAAAGTTCTAATTGATAATATTTGTGACATTCTGCCAACCATCAAATGATTGCAATTTTAATGCTCACATAAGCATCTGACACACAGGAGCAGCAGTCACAGCTTGGGGAAGTCATGCAAGGTGATATAACTGAGGCACCTGGGGCATTTTTAGAGAATTCATAAACAGTAGGAAATACAGTCACATTATTTGCAATAATGCATATTTATGTCCAAGTCACATTAGAAAAGCACAAGGGTATGAATATAATAAAATATTATATCATAAATACGGATAAAACAAAAATGAAAAGAAAGAAGAAGAAAAAGATATATCATGCAAGCATAAGATGCAACCACAATTCATTAAACTAAACAACACAGAAAGATCACAAGAGGAATGTACCACTGTGGTCTAAACACGCGACAGACTGACAACACAGTATGTGACCAAGTCTGTCTTAAAACAACTGAATAATCCAGGTACTTGCTATTTCCATAGAAAGGAAATGTAAACAAAGACATCACTCTTTAACATTTGAGGATAACCAACACGATTGTGTATGTGCATTCAAAAACAATACTCGGTGAGACTTATTTTCTATTTAGCAGTAATGTATTTCATTTGGATCATCCTGACAATTCAGTACTTCAGCATTGAAGCTGTAGATTCAGCCACACTTACCTGACTATAGTCCTGAACAATGCTGACCTGGCTTCATTGTGGAATGTGATAATCACTGAAGTGTCTGGCAGGTCTGATCTCCAAGAACTTGTCCTGCAGCTGTGTGCACAGAAATATGTAATAAACAAATAACATGCAAAAAAAGGAAACAATCTGTTGTTGTATGAATTGGTGCCTATCATATTTATTTACATAGCATATTCCTCCTGAATGGTGCAGAAAAGCTATATTTTGTATAGATCATTTATATTTTTGTTTGTTTACAAAATTTATATTTCATCAATGTAAGACTGCTAATTGTTTTGGTTTTTTTTAATCACCTAATGACAAAAAATATTTATAATAAATACTCAATTCTGTTAAAGCATTTTTATTTTCAAAATTAAAAAGCTAACCACTTAAACTCCACGAACAGTTGATTTGAATGTTGGAAATGCCACCATGTGTTCACCCCCTGCTTGCTGAAAACTCAAGAATTATCAAATGTTTTGACACTAACAAACTAAAACGCCATTATTATTGCCTGCATTCAATACTCCTTCTTTAATTTAAATCTGATGAAATTATGTTTTTATTTGTACCATTGATCATGCTCACCACATGAAGTAAAAATTACGACTGCCAAATTCAATATTGTTGTAGTTTTATTAATATTATTATTTAATTTCAATGATTTCTTGCAGATTGCTTATAGGCAACTCCTGATGTTAATTAATTAAGCATTGGGGATGCCTCTAGAAGTAATAGAAGATGTGCGCCAGCAGTATTAATTTGATGAATAAAATGACGATTGACATGTGTAAATACAATTGTCTAAACATTTCTTTTAAATTATAAAATCTGTGAGATAGAGTTGAGTGCCCAACTGGTATTAAATATTTTCACATCCACTTAAAAAACCTCTTTGATATCATTTAAAAGAGTTTAAAGTAATATTATACATAACACATTTGTGTGTATGTTTCTTTTACTTTAAACAGTTTTAATGGGATGGCATCATCATCATCATCATCAAGTGCCATGCCAGCTGACGTAGGCAATCTTGTCTCTCCACAGATCTCTTTGGTGTTCTGGATCAACTCTGCTGATGATATTAGTCTATGCCACCATCCTAGTCCGTCCAGCATCATTTCTCTTTGTCTGCCCCTGCCTTTCTTTCCACTGATCTTTCCAGTCATCATGATGTTTTCCAATGCCTTTCTTCTCATCACATGACAAAAGAAAGCTGTTTGTCTCATTATTATTGTTATATATAATGTTCTAGTTTCATTAGCCTCTTTCAGACAGATGTTGGCTACTCTGGCAGTCTAATGAATTGGCAACATTTGTCTCAGGAACCACAACTCTGTTGCTTCCAAGTTCTTCTAATTTGTTCATTTACATTCGAAAATTCACTGCAATACAGCAAAACAGGTTCTATATAGCATTTCAGCACTCTCTTTCTTACATTCCCTGACACTTTACCATTCTTTACCCCGGTCCCCATGACTCACAGACTCCTACGGCTGTCTATATAAGAGTCCCCCACATATCCTTTACAGGACATCGCTGTCGACACCAGCATTTTACAGCTGTTGTTGATTTCTTTGTTAGTTTGTTACCGCTGTTGTTGATTTCTTACTGGTAAGATCGAAGGGAACAGACCAGGGGGAAAACCTAGAAGCAAATACCTGGATGGCTTGGCCACGTGGCATGGTCGAGACAGAAACACAGAGCTTATCCATGACTCTGGTGATCGAGTGAGATGGCAAAACATGACCACCCATGCTTATCAACATGGCACATGATGGATGGATGTTGATTTCTTGGCAAGATTACGCTCAGTAGTTTGCGACTGCTTTCTGAGCGGCTGGCTCACTTATCCCGTAAGTCACCTACTTGGCGAGAACCGCTATGAATTCTCGCGCACTGCGAGACCCTACGTGAATCAATGGGATTATGAAGAAAGTTGTTTAACCCCTCGGCCAGGCAGACCGGCCAATATAAGAGTATCAAGGTGAAATTCATGATAGTATCACAGCCTGGGATTCTGAAATAAGTAGCCAACATTCTTTTTTCAAATTTTTATTTTCTTTTTATTGTAATAATTTTTTTGCATCTTTTTATTCTTCTCATCCCATTCTTATGCCTTAATGTAGTCACTGGAGGGTCTTCTCTGTGATTATATATGTTGTGTTTTGTGTATGCATTTGTTTGCTGATGAAGGCTAGTTGCCGCAACATCCTTGTATTGTTCATAATTCTGCTCTGTAAAGCTGCATTACTTTGTGTTATTTTATATTGTTTACATTCAATGATAGTGATTTGTTGCATAAGATACTTTTCATGTTCTAAAATGCAGCTTTTGCTTGCCATATTCTGTTCTTAATCTCTGTTGTGCATCTTCCATCTGATTTTATAATGGCCCCTAGATATTTAAAATTATCCACTTGGTTAAGAATTTTCCCTTCTATTCCCATTTCACGTTTAGTGTCACTTTTCTCTTTGATATCACCACTGTTACAGTTTTCTTGATATTCAAGGAGAGTGCACTCTCTGTTACTACAATGTTCAACAATTGTTGTAGATCTTTTGCATTTTTCGCCATTTTTGGCCTTATGTGTCATCTGCATAACACACAATGTATGCAGGGCTTACTAACATGTCCACTGTGACATTACAGAATTTCAATCATCCTCATTCTTCTGTACTAGGCAAATAACAGTTAAAAAACTGTAATGCTGGTCCAGTATGACATAAACAAGAGTAGCTTAACAGATCTAATTTTAGTAAGTCTTGTCCTGGAAAACAATTGCCACATGCATCTGATGAAGTCAGATATAAAATAAACTTGACGTCGCTTGGCAACCAGTCTTGGCTTCATGAATAGCCCTACCAAAACCACTGTGTGATTGGATAACCTTTGACTGTCACGGCATAGTTCAAGACTATGGTATAATCATTTCTCAAGGCAAACGTGTGTTGCTAGAAAACAGCAAAAATAGTCCATGAACCTTCGAGAAAATTGTTGACACATGTCTATCACAAGATGGATAATTCTTATTGGAGGGTAGTGGCGTGATTGTGATGGCAAGACAACTATTGGTGATGTAGTCAGTGCAGGCCAGCCTCACATAAAGTTAGAGAACAGTTTAAATCTTCACCATTTCAATTTTTCATCATGGACTAGGAGAGACACAACAGACTTTCGTCTGTGGTTTTCGCCCATCCTAATAGTCTTATTCCTCTTTTACCTAACCTACGCTCTCTTGGACTGCATGGTAAATGTATCGCTTTGAACATTTTTATAATACTAAAGATGTGAGAAAAGTGCTGTGTAATATTGTGCAGATTTGTGCCGGTGAAATGTGTTAATTCATAGAGAAACACCGATTTTTCGCTTGCTGTCACCAACTTTTCAATAAATTGCTATCTTGCCATGCTTGGACTCTCTTCTCCTATGATGGAATATTCTGAAAGCTACAAGAATTTATCTTGCTTTAAAGGCAAATCATTATCTTTTACTTCTAGGGCTTCAGTAACATTGTAATGTGTGCTCATCATTGGCTGTGAAAACCATGTCTGATTCTTACACTTGATAAGGAGTCTTCTCCATACTGTAGAAACTATTCTTATGGGTTGCTGTCTGGACATGATGTGCACTTATTTAACTTTCACACATCTTTTCTTAATTATGCTCCTAGAATATTTAAGGTAATAATATATTCATGCAGAAGATGATTTCTCATGTTAAAAGAAAACACTAGTTAGATAGTGCGTGTTTCGCAGGACGTTGCATTAAAGGCCGGTATGAAATTTGTGGTCTGGACTTCCAGTAATAAAATTTCCTCTGGTCTCTGGGTAGTGAAATCGGATGCCTGTGTGTATTGTTGTGCATGTAAAAAATCCCTTGGCAATTGGAAGTCGAAAAGAGTAGCCTAACGGCGCTGCCCAGGAAAAATTTTGAGTTAAAAATCTACCCAAAGTATTTCAGGATCTTCGCTGATACAACGGAGTTCATGCATTGAGCTGAGTTTCTCCAGACTCAGGTTTGAGTTAGGAGGAAAACGGAATACTTATGGGTTAAACCGTGTGCCGTGATGTTGATCCAACGACTAAACTAAACTAATGAAATTTGTGCTGTAACTAGTCTGACGGTGATTTACGTTCAGTGCAATGCCAAAATATGAGTGAACACCAGAAGGCAGATTCACTGGGTTTATGTTGCAACTATAAGCCTGTGGAAGGAACAGATGTTCGGATTTGTGTCCTTTACCCCTCTTTAATGGAGATAGGCTGGAGGGGCAATTTCAGATTCAGTGTGTTTGAATTCTGTTGACATGATGATATATTTATCTAAATGCCTCCTTGAATGATTCTTATGATCATGATTTATGACAAGATGGATGTGTTAGTTTTGTTTATGTTTCACAGTTGTGCTTGTTGGATTGTTGATGACTTTTGAGGAGTTATGGACAGGACGGCATATGACAGAACATGATGGGACTGAATAAGATGTTTGCTTTGCACAAGACGATACTCTTCCTATTATTAATGTTCTGAGTGAGCTTGACAATCGTATTCATGTGGTGACGTTATCTTGTTTAACGTCAATATTCCCCTGTGATGATTCATCTTCATTTGATGACAACACAGTTCCTTGTTTCTGTCCTTTGCTCAACTGGATGTTCCCGAGTCAGACTCGGGAACATCCAGTTGAGCAAAGGACAGAAACAAGGAACTGTGTTGTCATCAAATGAAGATGAATCATCACAGGGGAATATTGACGTTAAACAAGATAACGTCACCACATGAATACGATTGTCAAGCTCACTCAGAACATTAATAATAGGAAGAGTATCGTCTTGTGCAAAGCAAACATCTTATTCAGTCCCATCATGTTCTGTCATATGCCGTCCTGTCCATAACTCCTCAAAAGTCATCAACAATCCAACAAGCACAACTGTGAAACATACAACAAAACTAACACATCCATCTTGTCATAAATCATGATCATAAGAATCATTCAAGGAGGCATTTAGATAAATATATCATCATGTCAACAGAATTCAAACACACTGAATCTGAAATTGCCCCTCCAGCCTATCTCCATTAAAGAGGGGTAAAGGACACAAATCCGAACATCTGTTCCTTCCACAGGCTTATAGTTGCAACATAAACCCAGTGAATCTGCCTTCTGGTGTTCACTCATATTTTGGCATTGCACTGAACGTAAATCACCGTCAGACTAGTTACAGCACAAATTTCATTAGTTTAGTTTAGTCGTTGGATCAACATCACGGCACACGGTTTAACCCATAAGTATTCCGTTTTCCTCCTAACTCAAACCTGAGTCTGGAGAAACTCAGCTCAATGCATGAACTCCGTTGTATCAGCGAAGATCCTGAAATACTTTGGGTAGATTTTTAACTCAAAATTTTCCTGGGCAGCGCCGTTAGGCTACTCTTTTTCGACTTCCAATTGCCAAGGGATTTTTTACATGCACAACAATACACACAGGCATCCGATTTCACTACCCAGAGACCAGAGGAAATTTTATTACTGGAAGTCCAGACCACAAATTTCATACCGGCCTTTAATGCAACGTCCTGCGAAACACGCACTATCTAACTAGTGTTTTCTTTTAACATGAGAAATCATCTTCTGCATGAATATATTATTACCTTAAATATTCTAGGAGCATAATTAAGAAAAGATGTGTGAAAGTTAAATAAGTGCACATCATGTCCAGACAGCAACCCATAAGAATAGTTTCTACAGTATGGAGAAGACTCCTTATCAAGTGTAAGAATCAAGACATGGTTTTCACAGCCAATGATGAGCACACATTACAATGTTACTGAAGCCCTAGAAGTAAAAGATAATGATTTGCCTTTAAAGCAAGATAAATTCTTGTAGCTTTCAGAATATTCCATCCTAAGAGAAGAGAGTCCAAGCATGGCAAGATAGCAATTCATTTAAAAGTTGGTTACAACAAGCGAAAAATCAGTGATCCTCAATGAATTAACACATTTCACCGGCACAAATCTGCACAATATTACACAGCACTTTTCTCACATCTTTAGTATTATAAAAATGTTCAAAGCGATACATTTACCATGCAGTCCAAGAGAGCGTAGGTTAGGTAAAAGAGGAATAGGACTATTAGGGTGGGCGAAAATCAAAGACGAAAGTCTGTTGTGTCTCTCCTAGTCCATGATGAAAAATTGAAATGGTGAAGATTTAAACTGTTCTCTAACTTTATGTGAGGCTGGCCTGCACTGACTACATCACCAATAGTTGTCTTGCCATCACAATCACGCCACTACCCTCCAATAAGAATTATCCATCTTGTGATAGACATGTGTCAACAATTTTCTCGAAGGTTCATGGACTATTTTTGCTGTTTTCTAGCAACACACGTTTGCCTTGAGAAATGATTATACCATAGTCTTGAACTATGCCGTGACAGTCAAAGGTTATCCAATCACACAGTGGTTTTGGTAGGGCTATTCATGAAGCCAAGACTGGTTGCCAAGCGACGTCAAGTTTATTTTTATATCTGACTTCATCAGATGCATGTGGCAATTGTTTTCCAGGACAAGACTTACTAAAATTAGATCTGTTAAGCTACTCTTGTCTGTGTCATACTGGACCAGCATTACAGTTTTTTAACTGTTATTTGCCTAGTACAGAAGAATGAGGATGATTGAAATTCTGTAATGTCACAGTGGACATGTTAGTAAGCCCTGCATACATTGTGTGTTATGCAGATGACACATAAGGCCAAAAATGGCGAAAAATGCAAAAGATCTACAACAATTGTTGAACATTGTAGTAACAGAGAGTGGAATGAAAACACTCTCCTTGAATATCAAGAAAACTGTAACAGTGGTGATATCAAAGAGAAAAAGTGACACTAAAACGTGAAATGGGAATAGAAGGGAAAATTCTTAACCAAGTGGATAATTTTAAATATCTAGGGGCCATTATAAAATCAGATGGAAGATGCACAACAGAGATTAAGAACAGAATATGGCAAGCAAAAGCTGCATTTTAGAACATGAAAAGTATCTTATGCAACAAATCACTATCATTGAATGTAAACAATATAAAATAACACAAAGTAATGCAGCTTTACAGAGCAGAATTATGAACAATACAAGGATGTTGCGGCAACTAGCCTTCATCAGCAAACAAATGCATACACAAAACACAACATATAATCACTGAGAAGACCCTCCAGTGACTACATTAAGGCATAAGAATGGGATGAGAAGAATAAAAAGATGCAAAAAATTATTACAATAAAAAGAAAATAAAAATTTGAAAAAAGAATTGTGGCTACATATTTCAGAATCCCAGGCTGTGATACTAACATGAACTTCACCTTGATACTCTTATATTGTCCGGTCTCCCTGACCGAGGGGTTAAACAACTTTCTTCATAATCCCATTGATTCACGTAGGGTCTCGCAGCGCGCGAGAATTCGTAGCGGTTCTCGCCATGTAGGTGACTTACGGGATAAGTGAGCCAGCCGCTCAGAAAGCAGTGGCAAACTACTGAGCGTAATCTTGCCAAGAAATCAACATCCATCCATCATGTGCCATGCCGATAAGCGTGGGCAGTCATGTTTTGCCATCTCACTCGATCACCAGAGTTATGGATAAGCTCTGTGTTTCTGTCTCGACCATGCCACGTGGCCAAGCCATCCAGGTATTTGCTTCTAGGTTTTCCCCCTGGTCTGTTCCCTTCGATCTTACCAGTAAGAAATCAACAACAGCGATAACAAAGTAACAAAGAAATCAACAACAGCTGTAAAATGCTGGTGTCGACAGCGATGTCCTGTAAAGGATATGTGGGGGACTCTTATATAGACAGCCGTAGGAGTCTGTGAGTCATGGGGACCGGGGTAAAGAATGGTAAAGTGTCAGTGAATGTAAGAAAGAGAGTGCTGAAATGCTATATAGAACCTGTTTTGCTGTATTGCAGTGAATTTTCGAATGTAAATGAACAAATTAGAAGAACTTGGAAGCAACAGAGTTGTGGTTCCTGAGACAAATGTTGCCAATTCATTAGACTGCCAGAGTAGCCAACATCTGTCTGAAAGAGGCTAATGAAACTAGAACATTATATATAACAATAATAATGAGACAAACAGCTTTCTTTTGTCATGTGATGAGAAGAGAGGCATTGGAAAACATCATGATGACTGGAAAGATCAGTGGAAAGAAAGGCAGGGGCAGACAAAGAGAAATGATGCTGGACGGACTAGGATGGTGGCATAGACTAATATCATCAGCAGAGTTGATCCAGAACACCAAAGAGATCTGTGGAGAGACAAGATTGCCTACGTCAGCTGGCATGGCACTTGATGATGATGATGATGATGCCATCCCATTAAAACTGTTTAAAGTAAAAGAAACATACACACAAATGTATTATGTATAATATTACTTTAAACTCTTTTAAATGATATCAAAGAGGTTTTTAAGTGGATGTGAAAATATTTAATACCAGTTGGGCACTCAACTCTATCTCACAGATTTTATAATTTAAAAGAAATGTTTAGACAATTGTATTTACATACACGTCAATCGTCATTTGATTCATCAAATTAATACTGCTGGTGCACATCTTCTATTACTTCTAGAGGCATCCCCAATGCTTAATTAATTAACATCAGGAGTTGCCTATAAGCAAGTGGATCCATCTGCAAGAAATCATTGAAATTAAATAATAATATTAATAAAACTACAACAGTATTAAATTTGGCAGTCATAATTTTTACTTCATGTGGTGAAGCATGATCAATGGTACAAATAAAAACATAATTTCATCAGATTTAAATTAAAGAAGGAGTATTGAATGCAGGCAATAATAATGGCGTTTTAGTTTGTTAGTGTCAAAACATTTGATAATTCTTGAATTTTCAGCAAACAGGGGGTGTACACATGGTGACATTTCCAACATTCCAATCAACTGTTCGTGGAGTTAAAGTGGTTAGCTTTTTATTCTTGAAAATAAAAATGCTTCAACAGAATTGAGTATTTATTATATATATTTTTTGTCGTTAAGTGATAAAAAAAAAAAATAAACAATCAGCAGTCTTACATTGATGAAATATAAATTTTGTAAACAAACAAAAATATAAATGATGTATGCAAAATATAGCTTTTCTGCACCATTCAGGAGGAATATGCTATGTAAAAAATATGATAGGCACCAATTCATACAACAACAGATTGTTTCCTTTTTTGCATGTTATTTATTTATGAAGTATTTCTGTGCACACAGCTGCAGGACAAGTTCTTGGAGATCAGACCTGCCAGACACTTCAGTGATTATCACATTCCACAATGAAGCCAGGTCAGCATTGTTCAGGACTATAGTCAGGTAAGTGTGGCTGAATCTACAGCTTCAATGCTGAAATACTGAATTGTCAGGATGATCCAAATGAAATACATTACTGCTAAATAGAAAATAAGTCTCACCGAGTATTGTTTTTGAATGCACATACACAGTCGTGTTGGTTATCCTCAAATGTTACAGAGTGATGTCTTTGTTTTCATTTCCTTTCTATGGAAATAGCAAGTACCTGGATTATTCAGTTGTTTTAAGACAGACTTGGTCACATACTGTGTTGTCAGTCTGTCGTGTGTTTAGACCACAGTGATACATTCCTCTTGTGATCTTTCTGTGTTGTTTAGTTTAATGAATTGTGGTTGCATCTTATGCTTGCATGATATATCTTTTTCTTCTTCTTTCTTTTCATTTTTGTTTTATCCATATTTATGATATAATATTTTATTATATTCATACCCTTGTGCTTTTCTAATGTGGCTTGGACATAAATATGCATTATTGCAAATAATGTGACTGTATTTCCTACTGTTTATGAATTCTCTAAAAATGCCCCAGGTGCCTCAGTTATATCACCTTGCATGACTTCCCCAAGCTGTGACTGCTGCTCCTGTGTGTCAGATGCTTATGTGAGCATTAAAATTGCAATCATTTGATGGTTGGCAGAATGTCACAAATACTATAAATTAGAACTTTAATGACTATGAGGAAGGGTGACCAAGAGTTTCAGATGCCAGTCTTTCAATAAAAAGTTCCAATTTCCATTAAATCAAAGCATTTTATCTGAGGTAAATTTAAATTCTTAGCTTTTACATTGTGACATTACTGCTCTAGGGCAGATAGCATATAATCTTCAGTCTTTCTAAAGTCTTTCTCAGACCCGACAACATCAGTATTGGTACAAATGCTGTAATGATAGTTTTTATTGTTTCTTAAAGTCTATGATACCCACTTTCTCAAATACAGTGAGAGGTCCATATTTGGCAAGTAAATTAAGCATTTCTGTCTGAAGCAGCTGTTTCTTGAATGGCTTTAGTCAGGAGAAGTTAAACTAATAACACTTCCCCCTTCTCTCTCTCTCCGCCTTTCCTACTTCACTCCCTATATGTATGTGTATGCTTGCGTATGTGTGCTTGTACACACACTCACTTTATAATAAGCAACACAACTGATGAACACTTGCAAGTATCTCAGTACTGCCATAAAACTTAAGTTAGTAATTTTTCTTGTTTTTTTTTTCTCTTCAAAATATTCAGTGTCTTCCGAAAGAGTCCTGCACATTTGCTACGAGAAATCATCCTTATAGATGACTTCAGTGATGACCGTAAGTTGTGCACTTAATTTTTTATTAACATCCAATGATGTATCAAATTTAGTAGATCTGTAAAGTCAGTTGCTTCAATTACCTTTTCAGGGATGAAGACAGCAAAAGTATTCATGGTGTGGCTACATAATTTAGGGCTGGCAAACCACAACTGACTAATACTCTACTTCATCTCTTGTATTGGTCCCATAAGCAGATTGCATCACTGCAGTCTGGCAAAGAGAGTAAAGATTGAAGATGGAAAGCATGTCTGGTCCCATACAATACTATACTAAAACTGAATATGTCAACTAAGAGGAAACAAATATTTCTGATTTGTTGTAAACACAGTGCAGTTTTCTACACAAATGCAGCAGAAGAATAAATTGTCAGTTCTGCCATCTGTTATGTCTTTTCTGTTTTCTACTAATATCTTATGATTAAAATTGACCGATACACATGCCACGCCCGTATGTTGCTGGGTCCTATAAGGGAAGCGAAGAATAGTAACACTGTTGCCTTCCGTGCACGCCGTAAGAGGTGACTAAGGAGGCTTTGGGCTGAGACTTAGTCTACAATCTATTGGGACTTCCGGTCCCCAACATGGCGGATAGGCATTTAAACCGTTAAGGCCTCTGGAGTGTTTACGCTTGTGGCTACGGTTTGCATTCGCATTTTCCTCATGTTGGACTGGTAGTGCATGGTTCTGTCGCCCTGCTACTGAGTAAGTGCATGGCGTGACACTGTGAGCTGTAAGTTTCACGTGGAATGCTTTTACATCTGTCCGCGGTTTGTAGCGTAAACTGCATGTTCGGAACAATGGCGACTGGCTGTTGCTGAATTGACTGGTTTGCCTTTTCGGTTCATGAGTTTCAGGAGACTCCTGGGAGTCATCGCTTGAACTACGAAGTTAGTGCTTTGTGTGGCGCTTTTGGCAGGTCGCCCTGCAGAAAGAGACCAAGCCATATGGGATAAAACCTGGGTCAAAGACGTCTTTCTGGTGACTGCCGATTCCCTTGACGATGAACTGTGTTTTTTATGGAGAACTTTTGTGTTGGCACTCTGGTGGTGGCATTATGCACAGTGTATCTGTGCTAGCTGTTGGCTTGTTGAGACTCCGCTCTATTCCATTGTTCACATAGGGCAGTGAAGGAGCGTTTTGTGTGATATTAACTGGCACAGGAATGGAGCATAATGGGGACGACCCGTTGCCTTGAAGTTGGAACCGCGACTAACTAACTACACATGCTAGATTGACCCGCAGATTCTTAACACCATCAACATCATGTGTCATGCTGACATGCATGAGCAGTCATGGTTCACCATCCACACGATCTCCGGTCTTGTATCAGGTCTGTGTTCTGCCCTGACTTTGCCATGTGGCCAAGCCTTTTTGAACACATACTGCAAATGTTTCCTCTCTTTAGTAATTTATGAGCTCAAAACTGGTTCCATGAGATAAATATGGAAGAGAAATTATGGGGGTATTCAAAAAGACCTCTAGATAACAACTGAATTTATAATTGTGACGCATCTCTTTGTTTATACTTGCTGAATAGAAGAAGAATTTGGCTTTTTTTTTTTTTTAAACATACCACTTTGTACTAATCTAAAAACTCTGCTTTTCTTTTTACTTACTTAATCTTTGTGGAGTATATATATCTTTATTTGGTAAATTTCAGACTGTCCATTCCTGCATGCTACTCCTGCATGTTATTGTTAAGTTTTTGTTGTCTTCTTAATTTTTATGAGCACATTTAATTCTGACCATGTAAGAGGGGTGGTCAGTATGTATTGCCTTATAATTTCTAATTTCATTCAGTAGGCAAAAAAAAAAAATTCACATTGAATTGAAGCCCTAAATCTGTACTTCAGAAATGTATTTCTCAATGTAGTCTCTGTTATTCGTTATAGTTTTTGTGCATCTTCTCACAAGGGCATGTATCCCCATATGGTAAAAATTTATGTCCAATATACTCCACAATACTCCAATGTTCTAATACACTTGTGTACGGCGTGTTTAAGGGTCTCGATGTCTTAAGTGTCTCGAGTGTGCATTCAACTAGACAGGAAATGCAGACAAGAAAATCCAGCTGCTGTGGAGGCGGAAGTACAGGCTCTGATCTTCGAGAATTCGTTAGAGGCTGTTGCTGTCATTTACACGGATGGGTCGGTCATCCAAGGAGTGAGAAGTTCATTGGCCTTTACGGCTCAGGCTGGAGGGAAAACTGAAGGAAGAGTCTGGCATTTTTGCTTTGACCACATGCAGCCTGACTTATGGAAGTCATGGCAGTAAGTAAAGCAATAACATGGCTCGAGACATAGACATTCAATCGGGCTTGTGTCCTTAGTGACTCAATGAGTATGCGCAGGAGGATAAAGATGGGGTGGGTCTGAAGAGAGTGGCTGCTGTCTCTGGAGCGGTCTCAGTTGGCAAAGATTAGTTTCATCGTCGTGCCAGGGCATGCGGGCATACAAGGAAATGAGCAGGCTTGCAGGTAGGGCTACTGTGGAAGGTGGATGAGCCATGGACCAGGCAGACATTCTGAATGCTCTACAAGAAGTAAGTCGTTTACGAGAACCAAGCGATGACTGGAAATATACAACTATGATCAGGCTGCGAGAACAGCAAGTTAAAAGAGGTGTGGCCAAACAAGAACACTACACAGGAAGCCAAAGAAGAGTAATAAACCAACACAGAACTTGTGTTATGAGCCGCTACACGCGGAGGGATTTGCTGAGGAGGGGATCCGAGCACTTATGGACAGAATGGTTCGATGTGCAGTGAGGATGATCTGTCAACTAACCAACCAGCCAGCCAGCCAACCAGCTAACTAACTAACTAACTAACTAACTAACTAACTAACTAACTATAGTGATGTCCATGAAGAGCTTCTTTCAATGGTCCAAACAGATGGAAGTCTGGAGTTGCTAAATTGGAACTGTAAGGGGGATGTGGTAATAATGTCCAGCCAAATTCTGCAATCGTATCAATGGTGCATTTAACAGTGTGTTTAGCGTGGCATTATCGTGCAACAGTAGTGCAGTTCTCTGATCTTTGAATGGGTAATGGCGTCAGAGATGCCCTCTAAGCTTCTTCAAAGTTTCAATGTAACGGTCAGCATTCACCGTGTTTTCCTGTTCCAAGAAGTCAAGAATAATCGCACCTTTCTCATCCCAAAACATGGAGGCCATAACTTTCCCTACAGATAGTGACATTTTGAACTTCTTTCTTGTTGGGGATGTTGTGTGATGCCACATACTCTTGGATTCTGTTTCAAAGAAATGAACCCCCAATTCTCATCACCTTATTCAATAAATATCCTTATCCTTCAGTTTTGTAATGATGCAGGAGGTTGGTGGTTATGGTTTTCCTTGCTTCTTTATGTCTGTCTATCGGGGTCTC
Organism: Cepaea nemoralis; assembly: GCA_014155875.1. Classification (NCBI taxonomy): domain Eukaryota; kingdom Metazoa; phylum Mollusca; class Gastropoda; order Stylommatophora; family Helicidae; genus Cepaea; species Cepaea nemoralis. The sequence continues at coordinate 433,780 of JACEFZ010003317.1, read as the reverse complement.
GCCTTCAGCATTGAGGAATTCTATGACATTATGTTGCTTTAACCAAAACTTTTTTGGTGGGCAGTTTTAAACTGTTGCTGTTGCGCAACCTGTGACTGAAACAGGTTGATATGATATTCATCGCAGAAGAGTGTTTGAGGAATCCAACTAAATTAATAAATTGCACACTTATAAAGTATTTACAAAGATTAAAAATAATAGGAGGCATTACTTATTGACCATCCCTAGTATATTTATGTTTGCCCCTGTCTATATCTTTGTGTGAGATGGTAAAAAACGAAAGGGGAATTAACTCTCCTTAAAGAATTTTTTACAGTATCTATTTCCATTTATGAGACACAACAGTGTGTGTATGAGCACACACATATATGTATTTATGTACATATTTATGCATGCACGCTTGTACAAACATTCTCTCTCCATGACACCACTCACACCCATCCCACATTTTTCATAGTCCATGTCATGTGGCATTGGTGATCATGTCTTATCACAGCCTGATTTTTGATACTGATGTTCCTCCATGCTATAATGTCAAAGTGTCCAGCATATTCTCTCTTGGTCTCCCCCTGCCTTTCCTCCATTCAAAATGTCCCTTTGTGATGATATACTCCAGCTATCACCTTCTCATGACATGCCCACAGAATGTAAACTGTCTTCTGATGAGAATAACTAATTCTCTTTGTAAGTTAACTTCTTTTAAGATATCTTCATTGCTCTTTCTATCCAACAACTGTGTTAATCATCATTCTTCTATAAAACCGCACCTCTGCAGCTTCCATGTAATTCCTCTCATCATCTCATCTCATCTTATCTTGTTACTCTTGCACCTTGCGGTGTAGAGATGAAGCATAAACACGGGAGTGTGCCCGTTGATAGGCTTCATGTATTGAGATTCCCATGGACGCTGTTATTCCCTCTGTCCATCATTTACATCGTTGGCCTCTTCTGCTTCCATTTGGTCTGTACATCATTGCTTGTTGTGGAAATACTGTTAGTTTATTCATCATGTGCCATGCCAATAAGCGTGGGCGGTCATGTGTCGCCATCTCACGCGATCACCAGACATGGATCGGTTCACTGTTCTTGTCTCGACCATACCATATGGCCAAGCTATCCAATTATTTACTTCTCTGACTTCGCATTGTTCTCTTCCCCTAGATCTTGCCAGTTGTCACCAAGTTCTCCAATTTATTTCTTCTCATATTGTGGCCAAAAAGTTTTGACTGTCTACGTCTAATTTCTCTAATCAGTTTATGGTATTCATTTGTTTCTTGTAGGACTTGGTAATTAGATTTTCTGTCTGTCCATGGTATTCTTTGCATTGTTAGTTGGTAACCTAGTTATGTGGTCCAAACCATTTAACTTTGTTGTTTTCTGATGAAACTTGCGTCCTGTTTTCATCATTTCTGATTTTCTCTCTTCTTGATACATCGAGTATTCTTCTCGGGAATTTCATTTCTGTTGTTGTAATTTTTCTTTTCTTTATTTCTGTCATTGTCCAGATTTGGCAATATTAGCATGGATTTGGTAGGAAGATTGTGTTATAGAGTGCTTTTTTAGTATCTATTGATACACGCATGGTGGATATGCTTGCAAATCTACAAATTGATGGGAAAGACATTAGACTTATAAAAAACATATATTGGAAACAACAAGCTGCAATAAGGATTGATAATGAAGTGGGACAGTATCAGCCAATTAAGAGAGGTGTTAGGCAGGGATGTGTGATGTCTCCAGATCTTTTTTCCCTGTACAGTGAAAATATTTTCAGAAATGTAGAGGATATAAATGGAATCAGCATTGGAGGACGAAACATCAATAACATTAGATATGCAGATGATACAGTATTAATTGCAGACAATGAGCAAGACCTGCAACAATTAGTAGATGCGGTTGTTGTACACAGTGAGCAACTGGGGTTAGAATTAAATTGTAAAAAGACTCAGGTTATGGTCGTCAGTAGGAAGGAAGAAGTGCCACAATGTAATATACAAGTAAATGGAAATATTCTTCAACAAGTGAATCGGTACAATTATCTTGGAACAGTTATAACATCTGATGGGAGATGCCTTGAAGAGATTAGAACAAGAATTGCCATGGCGAAAGTAGCCTTTAGCAAGATGAAAAACATTCTGACCAATAAGAAGATGTCAATTGAAACGAGAAAAAGAGTGTTGAGGGGATACATAGAGCCTGTTCTTTTGTATGGATGTGAAACTTGGACAATGAGTAGTCAAGCTGAAAAGCATCTGATGGCTGCAGAAATGTGGTTTCTGAGGAAAATGCAAAGAATACCATGGACAGACAGAAAAACCAATGACCAAGTACTACAGGAGACAAATGAACATCGTAAACTGATTAGAGAAATTAGACGTAGACAGTCAAAATTTTTTGGACATGTTATGAGAAGAAATGGATTGGAGAACTTAGTGACAACTGGCAAGATCGAGGGGAACAGACCAAGAGGAAGACAGAGAGGAAAATACCTGTATGGCTTGGCCACATGGCATGGACGAGACAGGAACACTGAGCTGATCCACGACACTGGTGATCGAGTGAAATGGCGAGTCATGATCGCCCACGGTTTCCGGCATGGCAAATGATTGATTGATCACCTAATGACACCTGTAGAAAACACCAACTACATTTACCTGCCATCCCACAGAACTGTGTGACGTACTTATTGACTCGCCCTTGTAGAATAAAAAAAATACATAATGATCCTGTGCCTGCAAAGTAGTATTGGCGTTCAGGCCTCTCCACAGATCTCAATACTTAGTGTTCTAGAAATAATTCCCTGATAAAAACCATTCTGGTCAGAAAGGTAGACAAAATTATGTGAGGGGGAAGACCACTGCAGTTTTCATGGAAAAATAATATCAGAGATGGACTGGAAAACAGATGCTACATCATGGTTAGAAAAGTTATCAATCATTGTCCTTTCTGTTGAGGTGTATTGGGTATATGGTGCCCATACTTGTTATAGATGAGTGTTCTCTTGCTGGGTGATGTGTTCAGTAGCATGCCTGCCACCTTTACTTCCTACGACATTTTCTGGTACCCATGTTAGGCTGGATCGACCAGGAAATCCTAGTGACTGAACAGAATCCTTGCCTCAAAATGGATTTGAACTCATGGCCCTTGGGGTTACAGGCATGCATACTAGCCACTGTGCCACCATCAGAGATAAAACAGTACGAGATCAATCATGCTGGAGATCTAATGTCACTTAACCTTCATTGTTAACCTTCATAGAAACTGATCTGTGACTGATCTCGTATCTTGAAGTGTTCTTGAGCGTTTGATAGAGACACTTTCTTATTGATATTTTGCAGTAGCATTTTCCATATGGAAGCAGTAAAGCAGAAAAATAACATCACAATGAAGGATTGATGATGCTTTGGTCAGTCTGACACTGTGATTTATATTTGAAAGATGTTGACAGCTGAAGATTTTGAAAATGATGCCAGGGCAGCCAAGTGTTGATTCAGATGTTGCCTTACATGAGAGCACTCGGCATTGGCTGGCTGATGTGGTCAGCATCACACTGGCCGCCTCTACTTCCCAAGGCATTTTCTGGTACCCATTATAGACTAGGTCAATCTGGGAGCCCAATTACATTTTTACAAATGTTAACCTGCCCCAAATAAGGATCAAACTCATGATAACTGCACCGGCAGGTGAGCATCTTGCCGCTACAGCAGCTCCCTGATGTGGCCATGGTTAAACAAATGTAGAAGCTTTGACATTTGTCTACAATTATCATGCATTGATATGATGTGGAAAATGTCACCTTTATGTTAACATTTAGGTTTTTAGGTTTTGCTCTAGTATATTTTAATCCACTGCTTGTAATTTGTACTTGCGTAGCTACTGATGGGACAGAACTGAACGTAATAAAGAAAGTGATTGTCCTGAGAAATGAAAGACGCCAAGGTAACAACACTATTTTTTTATTTATTAATGTCACTTAATCAGTTTTAAATGTTGTTGAATTGTAAGTTATCACAAGTTAATATATCAGTTTAATATGTTGAAATATACGATTGACGCAAATGAGTTGTAGCATAATTGAAGTAAGTGACACTTCATGTGTATGAAGAAAAGAAAGAATATTACGAGTATTTCATTTACAGAAACAGCAGGTGTTAGTACATTCACAAATTGTTGCCTTTATGACAAGCCTTTTGCTGTTTCCTCTAGTACTTATTTACAAAATGTACAGTGTTATTTGGTTGATAAATATCACAGGTTTCTTGCACTTATAATACTTAATTTCTTAAGAAAGTGACAACTCAACAGATTACAGCCCATATGTTGATTTCATTCATTCATTCATTCATTCATTCATTCATTCATTCAGTAGCATGTCCTTTGCAAAACCTCACTGCCATAACAACCTTCTGGAAAACCTTTCGATCATAAACAAGATGTCCCACGTCCGATACACCCATCTGGAGATCATCTGCCACATCCTGCATGGATCTTCTCTTTGGCTTTCCTCTTCCTCTCTTCCTAAGCATATATCTCTTCATTATTGTTCTCTCCAAACTATATGAGACTACGACCTCCAGCATGAGAATGGAGGTGGAGGCAGTAACAGCGGCATTCCGGTGGCTAGAGGAGAATACTGCAACACACGTTGTATTCATTATGGATTCAAAGAGTATGATTAGCAAGGTAGAGAAAGGAATGTGTCGTGTGGAATGGCTCTCGTCGCTTCAGAGGTCACAGATCGTGAGAATTGTATGGATATTTTGCCCTGACCATGCGGGTGTATGAGGGAATGAACAGGCTGATAGGCTAGCAGGGAAGGCACCTCTTGGTGGAATTTTGCCTATGGACAGGGGGGAGGTGGTCATGCGCTTGTGGGACCAGGTGGAGAAGGCGGAGGAACAGATTGAGAACCCATATGTGGAAAGAATGAGATTGCGGGGGATCGGCAGAGGTTCTGGAAGAATCTCAAAACTGAGAGGGAAGACCAGTAGAACTTTTAATTAGACAGCGATGGGAACGATTAGTGGTGTGACTCTTCGCTGGCTGTTGAACAAGGGGACGGAGCATGTATGGGAATGTTCTGAGTGCAGTGATGTCGGTTCTTAACTCAACTCAACTCAACTCAACTCTCCAAACTTCTGTGTCATTTCAAGTGACCAAAATATTTCAATTTTCTTTGTTTTATCATCTTTAATAGCCAACCTTCTTCAATATTCAGCTCTTGAAGCATTGATGTATTTGTTCTTTTCTTTATCCAAGATATTCTTAGAACTCATCTATAAAATTTATAATCAAAGGCATTTATGTGCTGTTTAGCTTGTTTAGTAAGTGTTCAGGTCTCACAGGCGTATGTTACAAAGGAAAAGATGCATGCTCTTAAAAATCTAATTTTTTAAAATTCTATCTGTCCCTCTCCACAATGTATTCAGTTTGTTTAGTCTTTGAAGAGCAATAGATATTCGTCTTTTAACTTCTTTCATTGTTGGTAATCAATGATCCAAGATATTCAAAATTGTCCACCACCTCCAATTTGTCCTCATTAACATATATTTCTTTCTCCATAATAGTTTTATCTGTATGCATTATCTTTGTTTTTGCTATGTTAAGATGTAAGTTGTGATTATTCACTATTCAGTTAGTTGGGTTGAGGTTATTAGGTTTTCTATACCATATGTTGATTTAGACACTAAAAACCACTTTCCCACTAATTTTCACAATGTAGCCAGTCAGTGAATAAAGAGAATGTCACTGTTGTAAACTATATTGTGTTGAATCTCTAAAGTACTGGAGAGTATGAGAATTGCCATCATGGTCTCAGCATTGAAGGGAAACTTATAACTGCACCTGCTAGTGGTACAAGGTAGGCTACGCACTAGAGTGGTTCAAGTGCAGGTTTGGGGGCTGAATGTCCACCAGAATATGTGGACATTTCTGCACCTGAACAGAGATGGGGTGCTTAATGGGCATGACATGGCATAAGTTGAGCAGTATTGCATTCGTTTGTCAGGTCTTATTAGGTCTCGAGTGAAAGGAGCTGAAGCAGCCAAGGGCAAGGTTCTGACATTCCTAGACAGTCACTGTGAGTGTAACGAAAATTGGCTAGAGCCCTTACTTGACAGAGTTGCTGAGGTTGGTTTATTGTGTGGACTTGTCTGTCAGTAACTTCACTGAATCTGTCAGTCAGCGTGTCTTCATTCTCCCATTTATGTCTCCCATTTCAGTATGTCTTCAGTAGCAGTATATCATCAGTTTGTGCAGTCTGTATTGTGGTATTAGTTTTATTATGTTTATAATAGTGTTACCGTCTCCATGGCCAAAGGCTTGCGAACGCAGTTCATAAGCCGCTTACCAGGCATTCGAAACGCAGCCGTGTCCGATTTGTGCAGCAGACTGTCTCATGTTGTGTTATAACATGTTGGTATGGGAGCCGGTCGTTCAGAAAGCAGTGGCAAACTACCAAATGTAAAATTTGCCTAGTACATCAACAGCAACTGATAAATGCTGGTGTTGACTGCAACATCCTACAAGGGATATGCAACATTTAAAAAAAATAGTGTTACACACACAAAGAATTATTCTCTCTCTCTGTGTCTCTCTCTCTCTCTCTCTCTCTCTCTCTCTCTCTCTCTCTCTCTCTCTCTCTCTCTCTCTCTCTCTCTCTCTCTCTCTCTCTCTCTCTTTGTCCATGTGTGGGGTGTGTGTGAGTGAGTGATTGAGAGAAAGATAGAAGGATAGGATTATGATGAAAAATCAACTTCACTGCACTCGGGCTAGTGCATAAACGCTATTTTTCTTCTAGCTGAAGTCAAAGAGTGCTGATGCTGATTGTCTCTGCTGGGTGCTGGTTAGCTGAAAATAGGAACTGTCCTTACCTGCGTTCATTACGATGAGTTCCATATTTGATCCCCTACTACAGCAACAATAATAAAGATTCAACAGATGTTGTCACCATGTACCTTCATCAACTTCTTGTTCTGCCATGTATCCCCTATCAGGGCTTAGACCCTCATCTGACTCATGCTAAGATATCCTATCCTTTGCTAAGCTCCCCTTCCTGTTGCTATCTCCCACAGCTGTGTGCCATATTCTCGCCATATTATTCTCTGTCTTTAATTCTCTTCTCTCTGTGTTTTTAGGTCTCCCGCTGTTTTGTTAAACCTGTGGGTTCCAGTCAAGAGAGTGTCTAGTTATACTATCCTCAGGTTTTCTCAGTGTGTTCTATCCAGCACTAAAATCTTTTCCTTACCTCTTGACTCACTGGAATTTGTTTAGTTCTCTCCATCAGCTCCAGATTGGTGATTTTTTTTCATACAGTTCCAGACCCCCTGTTAATGAATTCTTGTAGTTTATTAGTGTTTTGTTTAATCCTGCATGTTTCTGATCCATACAGCTATTTATGTGTATTTGCTGGGAACATTTATTGAGCGTTCAATAGAAGTAAACAAAGCCTTACATCTTTGCTTTATTGACTACACAAAGTCTTTCAATAAAGTAAGACATGTCAACATGAAGAAGATGCTTGCAGATCTACAAATTGATGGAAAAGACCTTAGACTTGTAAAAAACATATATTGGAAACAACAAGCTGCCATAAGAGTTGATAATGAAGTAAGCCAGTATCAGCTTAATAAGAGAGGTGGAGACAGGGATGTGTAATGTCTCCAGATCTATTTTCCCTGTACAGTGAAAGTATTTTCAGAAATATTGAAGATATGGAAGGAATCAACATTGGGGGACGATGCATCAATAACATTAGATATGCAGATGATACAGTCTTGATTGCAGACAATGAACAGGACCTGCAAAATTTAGTAGATGCGGTTGTTACACACAGTGAACAACTAGGGTTAGAATTAAATTGTAAAAAGACACAGATTATGGTCATCACTAGGAAGAACGAAATACCACAATGTAATATACAAGTAAATGGGAATATTCTTCAACAAGTGAATAGGTACAATTATCTCGGAACAGTCATAACATCTGATGGGAGATGCCTTGAAGAGATTAGAATGAGAATCGCCATGGTAAAAGTAGCCTTTAGCCAGATGAAAAACATACTGACCAATAAAAAGATGTCAGTTGAAACGAGAAAAAAGTGTTGAGATGCTACATAGAACCTGTACTTTTATATGGATGTGAAGCTTGGACAATGAGCAGTCAGGCTGAAAAACATCTGATGGCTGTAGAAATGTGGTTTCTGAGGAAAATGCAAAGATTACCATGGACAGCCAGAAAGACCAATGAACAAGTCCTTCAAGAAACAAATGAAGATCGTAAACTGATTAGAGACATTAGACGTAGACAGTCACAATTTTTTGGGCATGTTATGAGAAGAAATGATTTGGAGAACTTGGTGACAACTGGTACGATCGAGGGGAACAGACCAAGGGGAAGACCTAGAAGCAAGTACCTGGATGGCTTGGCCTTGTGGCATGGTCGAGACAGAAACACGGAGCTGATCCACGACTCTGGTGATCGAGTGAGATGGCAGAACAATACCGCCCATGCTTACCGGCATGGCACATGATGGATGGAGTTTGTGTGTGTTTAAGAACAGCACAAACCATGCACTCTGTTACACAGCAAAGTGCATGTTTGTACATAAGGACAGCACAGACCATCTTATTCTGTTAACCCCAAAGGGTAGGTGCATGTATAAAAACAATGCAGATTAGCACACTCTGTTAAGTAACAAGTGGTGTGTGTGTGTATCGGCACACTGTCTCTACCCTGCAACATGATGTTGACACGAGACTGGCTCTAACTTCCCTATTATGGGATTCCATCAAATGCTCTGGATCTGAGGAAGTATATTTCAGGTGAATTTCCTCGATCAGGCACTTCCCCTAAGCCACAGGATTCAACTAGTCCATGAAAACTATTCAGCCCAACTCAATCCAAACATGTCTAGCCATTTTCTGTCCTGCCCACCTTCACATGGTTGACCCTGTCATTGAGGGCAAAACACTGCTGATGTTGATTGCATGGTTTGGTGAAAGAAAATAACTGAAAGATTGCCCAACCTGATATAATAATTAAATGGGTTCTTACCTTCAATAATATTATGAATGCCCACTAGGTTCTGTTGTAGATCTTCACCAGCTTTCAGAGATGAAGCATTTATACAACTTTCAACACCCGTGGTCAGATATAAACTGTTTGTTGTCTTCCCGATCTGGACTCTTCCGAATAAAGTTATGAATTCAGACCAAAGCCCCGTGAAAGAAAATTTGACATGAAGAGTATTCATGTCTGGATTTTGTGTAAATTCTAATGGGACTTTCCATGTGACAATCCCACAGATTTTACTTGATTTACAGGAAACTGAAATTTTATCTTTTCTCTGAGAACGAATGTCCTCGGAAAAGAAAGTATGTCTTAAGTGCCACTCAGTTATTCAACTTGGATGTATAGGAATTATATAGAAAACACAAACTTTGCATGATCCTTGAGGTGGAGCTATTAGAGAGGTCGTGAATTTTGGGGTGTTGTTGACCAGTCCAAAACTGGCTTGAATTTTGTGACAGTGAAAAGTCTACTAGGTTGATTATATTTTCCTACCAATTTACTTATGGTGCTATAAAGGTTCCTGGGGTTTCTCATGGTTGTTGCATATTCTCCCTTTCTTGCTAAGGTATCTGAATATTGCTTGTTATTCACCCTTATGTGCTTGTTAACTTCTGTATATTTTTCCTGGGTTCTCATTTTTGCAGCTGTTTTGCTATTATTTAAATCTTTTGTTTTTAATTTTTACTTTCTTCTATTTTCTGGAGCAGTTCTCTTCATTATCAGTGTTTGATGTTTTTGTTCCTTTTTTGCAAAGACTTCCTTATATAAGTTGCTCCAAATGCTTGTAACCTGCCAGCCAGCAGTCTTCTGTGCTCACCTCATCTATTAACTGTGGCAAGACCAGGTATGGTCTGTGATTTATGATCAGTCTCACTTAGAGACTGTGATCATGAACTGCTCCGTACTTTCTTGGTTCTTGAGATTGGTAATTAGTGAAGATTGTCATCATTGCACTCCAGACAGATCCATAGATGCTCCAATCTCCTGCTTAACATCCCCATAAGCACATGTCAAATGATCGCATCTGTTCTGTGTTGATGAATCAAATGTTTTGTGCCCTTGACAAAATGTTTATTCTGGTGGCTCCCTACTACACTCCAAGCTCCGTCACATGGGCATAGAAGCAGATTTTCAAGTGTCCTTAAAGTCATCTGTATGTACAGTCTATTATTTCTTGTTAATAGAGAATAGGTCAATGTGGTTTCCTGTTTTTAGTGTGGTAATGCTAATATGGTACTCGTCGCGTTGGTGACTTACGGGATAAGTGAGCCGGCCGCTCAGAAAGCAGTGGCAAACTACTGAGCGTAGTCTTGCCAAGAAATCAACAACGGCAGTAAAATTCTGGTGTTGACAGCGATGTCCTGTAAAGGATATGTGAAAAAAAAAATGCTAATATTGCTCTGCGTATTCTCATGTGCAGAAAAACACTTCCACCCATGACATACTGATACAGGGTGCAAAAATTGGTGATAATTCTCCAGTTTTATTCATTACCCCTTGTCCATTCCATGTTTCCCCATGATCTATTTGTAACCAGTGTTATCCAATCCTTTCTCAGCATTGAGGTCTCTGACATGATTATGATATTGACATTTTTTAGATTACATACAGTACTTTGAAATGTCATGTTAGATCCCTCCATAACTGATTATTCATTGTCATTTATTAGTGCATAGTACTGAATCACAAAAATTTTTATTTTCTTGTGGTTTTATGGTTCTAAAGTTTGCTGTTGTTATTCCAGAATTCACTGCTTCCCACTCCGTTATCTTTTCTACCTCATCAGATAACATTAGGACCACTCCTTCACTGGTAGATAACATTAGGGCCACCCCTTCACTGTGGGGAATATTGTCCTCTTTAACATTTCAGAAAAGCACTGTTTCACACGAGCTTAGAAGTGTTTTTCCTGCTCTGTTTCACATAATCTCAAAATGCTAATATTATAATATTTAATCTCTTCTATCACCTGTGCTTTCTTTCACAATTCATAAATAGTTTTATCACACCAGGTGCCTATCTTGGAGATTTTCTTAGGTGAAAAAAAGTTAATCAGCAATCTAGACCCTTGTGGCTTTCTCTGCAATGCATTGTAACTTCTAGAAGAGCTTCTGTTCCTCTTGGTCGGCTGAGTTATTTTGTTTTCTTATGCGTCTTGTTCATTGTTGCTTGGATTTTATGGCTGAAATTTTCTTCATGATTGGGTATCTTGCCCTTAGTTGGCTTTTACAACATTCAAAATAGGGTACAATGTTAAAATTCGTCTTTCATGGACCCTGGTATAGTGTGTGTTTTTTTTTGTTGCCTCAATATAAAATTCAATATCTCAGTAACCAACTGAGGGAAAATGATGAGATTTAGTATATAACCTTATCATTATGTCCACCCAACAAAAAAATTTTGTTCTGGAGATTTTACAGCAGATTTCAAAGTTTGTTTATATGCGGTATATATATTACGACTTAGAGATTACGTCCATCATTTTAACAGTATTACAGCTTCACCAAGACACGTCCCCGCATTTTTTAAAATTTTCACGTGATTTCCGTTTTGAAACAAACAGCGCGAAGATTCAGAGGTGTCTCCAAATGGGGGTTCTTTCATGAAACGTGATTATATAAATAAACTAGCTGACAAGGCCCGGCTTCTGGCGGGGATCTATCTATCTATCTATCTATCTATCTATCTATCTATCTATCTATCTATCTATCTATCTATCTATCTGTCTATCTATCTATCTCCTGTCTAGCTAGCTACCTACCTACCTATCTCCTGCCTGGCGGCCGGCCTACCGACCCACCGACTGACCGACCCACCCACCTACCTTTCTGCCTACCTACCTACCTACCTTTCTGCCTACCTACCTACCTACCTTTCTGTCTGTCTGTCTGTCTGTCTGTCTGTCCGCGCTATTAAATATTGATAAAAGTTACTGGAAAAAATGTGAGGACCATGTGTTGAAAGAGGAAGAGGACTATTGGAGAAAGGATGGATTGAATTTTATGCAACCGAGAGCAATCATCAACCTACTGGAATCGTCCGACACAGATTAAGGTCTGAGCAGATCGCAGACCTTAATCTACGTACACACTTACTGGGATATTTTGCTCCAACTATTCAGACGAATTGCAGGCCCTAAACATTACAGCATCAGCATCAGCTGAAGAAACAAGAAGGAAATGAAAAATAAGGTAAGAAATATAGTCCTTCTACTTTCCTGTTAATTTACAAATTATTTACCCCGTGCCTCTGTAAATTCTCTGTCTTTACTAATATTACACATTGCACCCCTCTCGGGATTCTCCGCGGTGAAGTGGTCAAACCGTCTGACTCGGGCTCCGAAGGTTGTATGTTCGATTCCGGGCCGCGTCCTTCATTTCAAGAGTGCATTTTTTTTCGGAGACTCCCGAGGGTCGTCGCTGGAGCTACGGAGTTCGTGCTTTGTGCGACGGTTTCTGCGCTGCTGAAAGACACTGAGCCATATGGGATAAAAACCCGGTGCAATGCATCCGACCCTGTCGATTGTAAGCTACTTCTTTCATTGCACCCACTCCCATACGAATCCGGATACGCCTTTGTGTGTCATCTGAATTTGCAGGTCCCCATTACCGTAAACATAACTTTTTTAGCGAGAAATCACTAGTTGTTCAGCAAAACATCAAAGGAATGTCGCCGCTTTCAATGATTTAAGTTGTTTTTGGACCTATCAAAGACATATTCCTTGGGTGGGGGTAAATATAAGACGGCTGGAAAAATTTCATAACGATGCAACAGACAGTTTTCAAAATAATTGATCGTGAATGAAGGCATTCAAATCGGAACATACTATAACAAGGATGCACCATGTTGTCATTTATTGCATGCAGTATATTCCCTCTCCCTCTGTCTGTCTTAATTTCTCAATTATAGATTGATTGATTGATTTAGGAACCGACATCACAGCATTCGGGGCATTCCCATAAGCGCTCCGTCCCCATCCTCAGAAGCCAGCGAAGAGTTCCAACCCAATAGTACCAGTAGCAATCTGATTATATGTGCGTCTCGCCTTTCCTCTAAGTGTCGAGCATCGGCCAGATCCCCTCGTCACTCCACGCTATCGCATTCTTGCCAGACCATGGTGATCCATTTGCTCCTCTGAGGTGTACACGTGCTCCCACAAGGCCGCAACCACGTCTGCCTTATCATGCATCATTACTCCACCAAGTTTTGCAGAGCCAGCCAATCTGTCTGCCTGTTCATTCGCCAACACACCAGCATGCCCCGGAGAAAATATCCAGAGATGCTTGCCACCCGTGACTTCCAAAGCGAAGCAAGCCACTGCACGAAGCTTGTCAGTCCTCACCCTACTCAGCATGCTTTCTGAGTCAGTTACAATCACGATGTGTGTGTGTATCGTATTCTCCATCCAGCGGAAAGCTGCACTGACTGCCTCCACCTCCATTCTTAAGCTAGACGTTGTGGTATATGCCAGGCTCCCCTGCACCAAACGTCGACCATTAGCCTTTGCCAAGAAACCCCAGGCACTTCTACTACCTCTCAACACCGAACCATCTGTGGGCGAGCATTATCCTGAATTAGTTGCTGGATTTCCACTTCCGTGGCCCCTGCTGGCCATTCCCTGCACTCCCGGCTCAATGTGATTATAACTCTGCACAAGTCTGACTGCTCCGCTGGCACTCTGACCCACTCCTCTCCTCGCCTAATGTTCTCCAAGGGGCACATCTGTCTGATCGTATCCTCCGCCTGAGCCATCCATGATTTCCCTCTTATCAGTCGCTGGCCCTTAACTGCGTCCAGCGCCTCATGCAACGGGTGATCTGTGTCAGCAGCTACTCTGAGGTATGCCTTTGCCTGCATCACCTTGAGCCTACCAGCAACAGTCGGCAAACCAAGGATGTACCACATACACACCACTGGGGTGTCTCTGGTGCATCCCAGAATGACCCGCATTAGCCTCGTTCTGTATGCGCTCCAATCTCACCAGCTGACTCTTTGAGACAGTGAGCAGTCCTAGTCCATAATCAATCGCTGAGAGGATCAAGTGCTGGTATAGTCTGAAAAGCATTCTCTGCTCTACGTTCATTGCAGCCATGGTTTTAAGTGCGTTGAGTCCCTTTTGAGATCTTGTCACAACCGTCTCCATATGATCCTTGAAGGACAGGCTCCTGTCAAATGTGATTCCCAGATACTTCAGTTTGTTCTCTCTGTTGACGCTTCCACCATCTATCGTGAGGCTTGGAACATCAACTCTCACAATCCTGTTGTCCAGAGAGCACCACAAAACTGCTGTCTTTTCCGGGTGGATGACAGCACCCATTTCAGTGCACCAGTCAATCACTTTGTTTACTGTCGCCTGTAACTCCTGGGCTATTTTCTCCTTATCTCTCCCCTGCCTATATGCAAGAATATCATCTGCAAATGTTAGTATCCTTCCAACCCCTGGTGCTTCTAGGTTGCAATTTTGCTCGTATACACGTTAAAGAGCACCGGTGAGATTGCAGATCCCTGTCGCAGTCCCGGGGTTAAAATATGTGGCTCTGAGGTCCATGCACCCAGACGGAAAGCAACCTGACGAGAGTGCAGGACGGCCCTATCCAGTTCACCAACCAGGGATTGACCCTCTTCTCCATCAGTGCGGTCATCAAAATATCATATTGAACTCTATTGAATGTATCCTCGAGATCAAGCACTACCGCCATCGTTTCCTGTCTACTCTGGAACCCCTCATAAACGTCAAAGGCAAAAGTGGCTGCATTTGACCAGGTATCTTTTCCTGTCCTGTAGAACCCAATCCTGCGGTACTGATGCTGTCCTAATGCTCAGGTTAAAGCAGTCGGTCATCTCCTTCAGGTCTACATCGCTCAAAGCCTTCATGTGGCCATACCTGACCCCATCAGGCCCTGGTGCCGTGTCTTTTCCCTTTTTCAAAATATGTTTAACATCTTCAACCTGTATGATGTCTTTGCCACATATCAGTCACTGACACAAAGCAGACTGAGAAAGGCTGAAGGGAGCTTCCCTAAAACATGCACCGAAATGTACAATTATGGAGTGCACAGGGAAACTAGGGAAGCGTCACGAAAAACAGGTCACTAGGAGTTAGACTTGGGCTGCCGTCCTGTTCGGACGCAGCATGTCTTTAAGCATGGCTAACATTTCCGTTATGCCGCTTTTGTGTAATTCAGTGTGTGTTCTCAAGTTCTGTAGAGCGATTGAATGTGGTCAACATGTGAGTAATTGAGTCGACAGATTAAAAGTGATTGTCAAGAAGAAAGTCTTCGTGAGATTATGTTCCAGTGCCTGTGTTGGTCTTCAGAACTCAAAGGTATTCATAGTATCATTTATATTATAGTCAACCCTAGGACGCATCGATAGCCTGTACAGCATATCACTTCATGGCAAATGGGGTCTTGTACCGGTAGTAAATATGAACTGAACTCGAGATTTATTATCAGTTTATGACATTGTAAAGTAATCTAACGAATCGAGCCATATACTTGAGAAGGCCAAGGTCACATGCAGATTTTTATCATGACGCCATCATATATAATTTACTATATGTGGAATAATCTCAAACCAAGTAACCAAATTTTTGGAGCAGTGGTGATGACATCATCATTTTGGTCATACACAAAACATCCGGAAAGTATCTTACGATTTTAGTTCAAAGAACTGTTCAACTAATATTTAATCGCAGTTTGCTTTGATGGATCAAGTAAGGAAAAATTAACAAATGTCATATTTGGTAACGGAGGAAATGATGTACAAACATTCATACGATAATGAAAACTCAACTGACAAAAATTTGCTTGAATAAACAACAAATTGACACACGCAAGTTCTCAACATGCAATTATTTGATCATATGCAGATACTATTCGTTTGCACAGATACAGGAAGATTTAATTTTAAAAAAATTCAATCGACATATATACTGTGGTAGTCATAATTGTGTTAAGAGGAAGGAGAGCGTACATGGACTATGCTGTTACTCATTTCAAATTGAGTTTAAATGTTGTTCGACAGTATGCGAAAGTCTCGACTGTGATAAACCGTATTACTAGTTCATCATTTGTGTCCGTATTGATTGTCCTCATTTACTTCGGATGCTGACCTGGTCTTAACAGGCACGCTGAAAAGAGGCAACTACCGATCACCTGATCGTAACTGGTAAAAAGATGCATGCTAATAACATGGCATTGAACTGTTTGTTCACAAGACAGATTCCGTATGCTCCGGTACACATTTTTACCTCAAATACTTGACCTTGTATACGTCAAGAAAGAAGATAAACAGTCAGTTAACAGAGGAATTATATACATATATACGCGGTTTTACAAGAACGTTCGCAAGAAATTTCTTGAATTACAACGACACAAGATTATGGATGTACAATTTATAAACAGTCGAAATACACTGAACGTTGAAAGTTTCAGTAATCAAAATTGAATTCCTGGAAACGATGGGTTGTATGAAATTCAAACTGGTACGTGAACATTGAGAATTGAATATTTGAATGAAATCAAGTGAATCTGATTTCGAGATCATGAACAAATTTCTCAGAACATATTGTTTATTCTGGAATTTAAGAAATCTTATGAAATAATTCGAATGCAATGGGAGATTGAACACGCACGAACGAATGCAGTTACAAGAGCTCAAGATCGAAAGAACAGTGATCAACCTTCCCAGACAGACATTGACAATATACAAAACAATATCAGACTAACAACAGACTTACTGGGTGAACAAAAACAAGATCCAACATTACAAACATGTTTTAAAAACGTACAGAAAAGTACAGTATTACAATGATTTTCAAGAAACCAAATGATAATTATATTTACCTACGTCAATGAAGATAATATGAAACAGTTTACATTCAATTATGAAGCTGAAATCATAACCAGATGTTACTGGTTAGTCAAAATCAAGATACGCAATTATTCGTTATCAAATTACGAACTTATTTGGCTACATTATCAAATTTGAGAAATATCAGTGCATGTTTCAACTTTAAGGATATCTGCTCACATTTTACTGCTTGGGAGGAATGGTTCAAAGACAACCCCGAATCAACAAATCCGCATCTACATCTATTATGTCGTTTTAAAGATAAATAATTGCACGTCAAGTTAAAGTGCAAACGACGCGCACCATCCTGAACTCAGCGGAAGCCGAAATTGCAGCTCGTGTAAAGATCAGTTACAGACTGCAAGTATTTAATATTTGTCGATATTAAGTGGATGTCATTCGCCACACACAACTTAAGAGATTAAACCTGTACTGTTCCACATATCTAAATGACAATGGAACACATTATCATTTTCGATGTCCGCTATCAGGAGACATACTACACTTACTAGTACCAAATTTGTACCCAGGACGGAACTAGATATGTCTTGGAATTAGACATAGTTGACACAGATTCCTTACACAGACCTAAACAAGCAGTTGACACAGCACTGCACTGCACAACGCTTGAACAGTAATATACCACACAATCAAGATACTATTATGGCTGCCGGACACTCTGACAAATTTACACTATCGACACAAGGAACGTTCATTATTCTTCTGGGACATTTATTTATATCGGATGTTACTATGAAGGTACATTATACATTATCGGAGTACCTACACTTCCCTCCACCAAGAGTCTGAAGGAAATATAGGTGGGTGGGACATTCAGTGGAACTCTATACACGATATATTACGTCGGGACTTATGCATTTAGTCCTACACTACCACTCTGATACCAGGTCATTAAGACAACGCTACATATAGATACACAGACAACAGGACACTTACCTCCACACGGCATTTATACGACTTCACGAAATTTCTACACGGAATGTCGAACATTGCAACATCGTTATTCACATACCGGACACTTCATCATACTTCAGAACTGTGAATGCAACGAACATATATGGATGCACCTCATCGTCATGACACCTCTGCACACGGCACCGTAACAGGATACTAGAACACTAACTTCTTACGTCAGCATACGAGCTACACTGTAGCTATTACACATCCATACACGGATTGATTAACACTGATTATATTGGCGTGATACCAGTTGTTCACGCGGGACCATACACGTGATTCATTCAAAGATTCTTTGGTGGACACCGGCCACTTCAGGACCACCAACATCAGACACTTGTCATTTAGCATTTACAATCTATTAAATCTATTACAGGCTACTATAACTCAAACGTCGTCGTTACACTACAGCCAACTACGTGTTATGGGTTGGTTACGGACTTCCTTAAGTCCAGGGTGAAAGTACAAGTTAATTGTGCTATCGTTCAAGCCAGGAGCAACAGTCTGTTGGGGACACAGCTTCTCTGTTATAAATCAACAAACATACCAATGCTCGATCAATTTCTTATTGAGCTGATCGACACAATCCTATGTCAAACCTTATTATATCTACGTTCACGAGAACCAGAATCAGGCCAGTAAATTATTCAATCATGAAATTTACTTCAATAATTTTATACAGTGGAATATTCGTTTTGGAGAATAAGCGATACATACAGGAATAACGATACATTTATCACTAATAGATTATAAACATACACGAATCTGGTTTAAAAAACTGTATTATAAAAATGTGAAGGACATTTAAAGACGTCTAATACACCTGATGAAAGTTAAAGGATAATTTAATTTAATTTACATCGTCATAAATAAAAGAATTTCATGTTATTCTCACGTGAATCCAGCACGTGATTAAGGTTGTTCATGACTTCAATGATAGGAAACTAAGTGAATGGTGTTTATTTGTTGTATTCGTTGGTGATGGTCATTTAATCTGTTGTATTTGTGCTAAATGTTAGTATAAAGATCCTTACATATTGTTTTTAGATTATGCATGTGGTCTTACAAATTAGTTTTGATTTACTGCTTGATCAATACGCAAAGGTTTGTCAATTGTTGTTATAATAAAGGTACAGAGGAAAACACACGTGATGTGAGGGTGCAGTGAGGTGTACTGGGATAGAAGCAACTCCCCTGAGCAGATGTAACAGTACACTAGAATTGTACCAAGATATAGATATACTAACCAGATAGAGGTATGCTATGGACTAACCAGCGTCATTAATCTAAGAGGTTTGGGGAAACTCTCTTTGAGATATGGTGAAGGCAGTCACTATCATACCGACATATCATCGTCAGAAAGTTAAAGATAATTTATGGATACTAACTTATATGGTTATGTCAGCAATTTTACAGGCACCAATGGGTAGATTAAAGCATGATGAGTTAGCTTCTCTACATACAGGTATGAGCATTGGGCAATGATACCACATTACAACGGTTGATTGAAGAAGAAGATTTATCATGTTGGAGTATGAAGAGTATTAGTTTATTAGAATATTTACGGAAATATGATTGGTTAGGTGATGACATTGCTAGTTGAATGAATTATATTGTTGTATTATTGGTACGGCACTTAATAATATTAGAAATATCCCTTAAATTAGAATGTGATCAGCGACAGCCTCTACCTCACCTACAACTATTAAATGAGAATGCAAGATATATACAGAACCATCGACGAGGATCGGCAACTGATACAGACAGCATGATACCGATTGATACTCTCGTCCACAACTCCGGGTTTTGACCTAGAGTGAGGACATTAGGGACTAATGGTATCATTAGTTGGTCCGGCCCTCCCATAGGCCGGCCACATGACGCTCACCGTGGGTGTGAGCAGGAGGGCATGCCCATCAATAATTTTATTTTTTTTTGAGGGTTATTAACGGGAACCATAATGTCATGTTCAGCAATTGATACTTAGGTTGTCAGTGATGCTATGTGTCATGGGTAATGAATGTATATGAATTAAATGATAATATCATTTAATTTGTAGGGCGGGGGGCATAATGCCACATATCAGTCACTGACACAAAGCAGACTGAGAAAGGCTGAAGGGAGCTTCCCTAAAACATGCACCGAAATGTACAATTATAGGAGTGCACAGGGAAACTAGGGAAGCGTCACGAAAAAAGGTCACTAGGAGTTAGACTTGGGCTGCCGTCCTGTTCGGACGCAGCATGTCTTTTGAGCAATGGCTAACATTCTGTTATGCCGCTTGTGTGTAATTCAGTGTGTGTTCTCAAGTTCTGTAGAGCGATTGAATGTGGTCAACATGTGAGTAATTGAGTCGACAGATTAAAAGTGATTGTCAAGAAGAAAGTCTTCGTGAGATTATGTTCCAGTGCCTGTGTTGGTCTTCAGAACGCAAAGGTATTCAAGTATCATTTATATTATAGTAAACCCTAGACGCATCGATAGCCTGTACAGCATATCACTTCATGGCAGTCTTCATAAGGCATATTCTTTATGGTGCCAGATAACTCCTCTCTAACTGCATCCCTGGTGTCCACATCATCATGATTGGTCTGCTCTAAAAATCTCTGGAGAAACGCCTTCCCTTTCTCTGTGTCTGTTGTCATGCACACACCATGATCTCTATAAATTGTTCCCACTGACATAGGCTGATCTTTTCTTTGTATTTGTCTATGCAGTTTCCAGAATTTTCGCAGTGTTTTATCACCTCCATTCTCCTTCATGAAACATTCCCATTTTGCTTTATTGGCCTCTGCAGCACAGCGCTTGAAAACTTCCACCTTGTCTTTCTTGACATTTTCTGCCGTGTCCACTTCCTCTCGTGAGCTTCTGGGTGTCTGTCGCACTTTCCTTAGCTGCTTCACTGCAGCTCTCTTTGCTTTCCAAGCCTGGTCTACTTCTGGGGGTCTCAATTATAGGTGCTTATGAAGCTAACATGAGCTTTCTTTGTTTCCATGCACACCTGCATGACCAGACAAAAGATCCCCACAAGCTTTTAATAGCTTGAGACATTCACAAATGGCAGCCACTCATGCCATAGCCATCCATTCTAAGTGTTGCAAAACAGAATTGCCTTTTAATTGAAGTTTTAAAAAACCATGTAGTGCTGCAGGGCAGCCTTAGTCTCTATTCTCGTATGGAGTTTATTTTGATACACTAAATTCTGGTCTGCAACAATTCTGCCTCTCTCACTAGCTGATTATTGGCTGCACAGTACAGATTTATCAATGTTCACTATTGTATCATCAATGTCATCAGAGAATCTGTCTTATGTTTGATTTTCAAGTCTGCCATACCATAGCACCATTCTCTGCAGTCTCTTCCAAGTATGATGATCACCTGAAAGAAGTCACTGTAGTTACTGCTACTGTGCATTCATTCTTAACACCTGGGTGCATGTTCTACTGTGATAACCCTTTCAGTGCTTTAAGAACATAATGTCAAAATGGTGACAAACTGTATTTCACCCCCCCCCCCCCCCCCCCCCAAATGGAAACAACTAAAATAATTACTAATAAACTGCAAGCATTCATTTGGTCATTTGGTCCACACAAGACAAGGGACGATTACATGCCTGCCTTGCTATTAGTTTATTAAAATGTACATTGAAGTATTTTAAAGAATTAATTGGTCATAAACAGGGTAACCATATCCCGGGTTTTACCGGTCAGTCCCCATTTTAGACTCTTTGTCCCAGTGTATCAAAAAATGTTTTCAGGGCACAAAAGTTTCTTTGTAACCGATATTGCTTACAACAAAAGTAGTTTAAGTTGTTTAATTTTTGCCAAAATTATACATGTGTACAAACATTCTCTAAACAATTGATTTCTTGATTAAGAACAAAATTGAATTAAATTGTTCACACTAAAGAGTACTAACTATGACAAGTGAGTGGATGATGTGGTGAAGGGTGCAGAAACATATTTGTTTCTCTGAACAACTTTGTAATTTTGGCTGAGTTTTTGTTTTGCCTTCTTGATAAAGCATTGCCTTGTGCTATTTACTGGAAGGATGAAAAGACTTGGGCTACATTTAGTTTAGTTAAGGTCATTCTTCTTCTTCAGCGTTCTGAGCCATTGGGGTTCTTTGCTGCAGATACAATCCGTCTCCATTCATCTCTCTGGTTGACCTTCTCTTGCCAGTCGTTGATTCCAAGTGCTTGTAGGTCTGTATATATATTATCTCTCCACCGTCTTCTTGGTCTACCTCTGGGTCTAGGGTCATTTATTTCCTGAGTGTAAGCAAGTTTTGTTTCCCTATTGTCTTCCATTCTGTCTATATGCCCCAGCCATTGTAGTCTATTAGCCTTCATGATACCAGTGATTAGCGGGGACTTAAAACAGATCATAAATGTCTTTGTTACTTCTTCTTTTCCACTCTCCACTTTGTGTATCCCTAATGGGTCCAAAGATGCATCTTAAAACTTTGTTCTCAAAGGTTTGTAACAAGGCTTCGTCTCCTTTCGTTGTACTCCAGGTTTCAGAGCCATACAACACAACTGGTCTGATCAGTGTTTTGTATATTGTGATTTTGGTGTTCCGAGATAGCGCATTTGATTTTAGTAGATGTTGTAGTGCATGGTATATCTTATTTCCAGAATTGATTCTAGTTTGTATTTCTTCCCTTATGATGTTGGAGCAGTTGAAGATTTTACCCAGGTATTTGTATGTTTCCGTTCTTTTAATGGTCATATTATCTATTTGCATGTGGCCAGAGTTTTTAGCCATTCCTTATCTTGAAATTACCATATATTCTGTCTTATCTTGGTTGATAACCAGCCCCATCTGTTGGGCTTTTCCCTTTAAGTGAGTCAATATTTCCAATGTCTTTTGTTCATTTTCCCCTATAATATCTATATCATCTGCATAACCAAGCAGCTTGCATGTTCCTCCAATATCACATTCCTCCTTTACCTTCCTTACAACTTTCTCTAGAGCCAGATTGAAGAGTAGCGGCGATAGTGTGTCACCTCGTTTCAAGCCAGATGTTATTTGGAAAGGGTCTGATTTCCTGTCTTCCATACATAGTCTGGTCATGTTGATTAACTTCCTTGGTATTCCAAATTCCTGCATAGCATTCCATAGACTATTCCTATGGACACTATCATAAGCCTTTTTAAAATCCACAAAAATGTTATGGAGATCTCTTTTATATTCCCAATTTTTCTCGGCTATTTGTCGTAAGATAAATATCTGATCTATTGTTGATCTGTTTTGTCTAAAACCCGCCTGGTAGTCACCTAATATGTCTTCTGAATATGGTTTTAGTCTATTTAGTCATACTGCGGATAGTATCTTATAGCTTGTGGACAGTAGTGATATTCCTCTATAATTTTCATGTTGGAACTTGTCTCCTTTCTTAACCCTTTACAGGGCACAGCAGCCATTACCGGCCGATGCCGTAAACGTGCAGAGCGTCTGATTGCGTCCGATACTATTATGCATTGTAAAAATGCGATCTCTCGGCTTTCCGACACTTCCGACGGCTACTTTCGCTTTCGCCGACAGCTTGACAACGTGGCAGCCATTTGTAAATGCGTTATTATGAATTTGAACGGACTTTTACAGACTTTTTTTTGATAGTTTTCGGGATTTTTACACTGTTTTTCAAAATGGACTTCGGCGATTCTTCAAGTGATAGCCGAGATTTCGTTCAATTTAAATGACATTAAAGGGCACGAAGTTGACTATTAATTGGAGCTAGATATCAGTGCAAAGCGTTACTTTGCATTAGCAGTCTGAGTCAGACTTTAAAGAAAGTGATTATGATTCTGAAAATGTGTTGTATAGATAGAAAATTGCTGTATAGATGACGGAAAATCACAAACAACGTGCTGTATTTCGTAAATATTTGTGTTCATATATGGATTACCAACAACAATCACGTGAGTAACATATTCTGCATGCTTTTCCCTTCATTGTGTTGTTTATTTAACTAAAATCGGTTGACTAACACCTTATTTGTGATGTTTTTACTAAAGCGACCCGAAATTTTACCAAACCTGAAAAAATCTTGCCCGTTCAGGGCTAAAAAAACGGACAAGCATCTGCCCTGTAAAGGGTTAAAGATAGGTATCAATAATGACTCTTTCTAGTCATGGGGTAATTCTTCTGTCCTCCAGATTTTTATTATTAGTTCATATAGCTTTAGATGTAATGCATGGCCACCTGCCTTTATAAATTCAGCAGCAATTCCTTCAGCCCCTGTTGCCTTATTGTTTTTAAGTCGTGTGATTACATATAGGATTTCTTCAAATGCAGGTTCTTCAATTTATGGTTCACACGTTAGAACCTCTTCCTGTGGGAAAGTGTTACTTGGAGCTTCACAATTTAGTAATTCAACAAAATATTCTTTCCATGTGTTGCACATTTCCTCATTGGTATTTATCATATTCCCATTTTTGTCTTTTAAACCATATGTGTTGTGTTGGTGCCCTGGTTTCATTGACTTCAGTTCTTTAAAAAACTTTCTGGATTCGATTTTCTGGTGATTAGTTTCCATATCTTTGATTATATTACTCATATATTCTCGCTTCTGCTGTCGAACTATTTTTGTAGCCTCTTTACATTCATTTCTATATTGCTCTTCCTTTTGGATGTTGTTGATGTCATTTAACCATAAATATCTGGCATTCTTTTTCCTAATGACTGCTTCTTCACATTTTTGATTGAACCATCTGTTCTTTCTATGCGTGGGTAACACACTGAGACATTCTTCTGCGGTAGATTGAATTGTATTCTTGATGTTCAATCAAGTTTGGTCAATGCTTTCCTCCAAAGGGTTTTGCAGAGTTTCAAGTTTACATTTTATTTCATCTGTAAATTTCTCTTTGACTGTAATTTCTTGTAGTTTTTCTCCTGTTATATGTTGGGTGTAATCTTTTTAATTTAATATAGAAAGCTCTCTTAAGTTTTATTTTAAATTTTGCTCCAACGAGGAAGTGGTCGCTGTGGCACTCAGCTCCTCTATAACTTCTAACTTGGATGTTTGATGCATTTCTGTTGTTAATTAAAATGTTATCTATTTGATTACAGGTTCTCTTGT
Source organism: Cepaea nemoralis (assembly GCA_014155875.1). Classification (NCBI taxonomy): domain Eukaryota; kingdom Metazoa; phylum Mollusca; class Gastropoda; order Stylommatophora; family Helicidae; genus Cepaea; species Cepaea nemoralis. Next base: position 408,793 of record JACEFZ010003317.1, on the reverse strand, counting down.
CACATGATTTCCAAGTTTGTTTGTGTATATCCTTTCTTTGTAGTCTGGTACTGCTAATTTGCAGTCCGTTGGCTTCTGCCAGGTTGATGACTCTCCATCCATTATCATTTGAAGTTGTATGTAGGCTTTCCATACCGGCCACTTTTTTATGAGTTTGCTCTCTACCTGTTTTTGCATTGAAGTCTCCCAGCACAATCAGGATGTCCTGTTTGGGGGTTTCTTCTATGACATCTTCCAAATAATTATAAAAGTCTTCTTTAACGTCATCTTCTTTCTCTTCAGTAGGTGCATATACATTAATCATCGTTATATTTTTCCATTTACCTTTTATTCGTAATTTACTAATTCTGTCATTAACAGCTTTAAAGTTTAGAACGTTCCCCCATAACTCTTTTTTGATGACAACACCTGTTCCTAATTCATGTTTATTTTGGGTGTTTCCTCCATATATTACAATCATTCCATTTTGTTCTAAAGTACCCTCTCCTGGCCACCTTATTTCTTGCTGTTATATCCATTTGATATTCAACCAGCTCCCGGGTTGGTTCTTCAGCCACTCCAGCTTGATATAGTGTCCGTACATTCCATGTTAAAAATTTCAAGAGTCCTTTAACGTTCCCCCATAACTCTTTTTTGATGACAAAACCTGTTCCTAATTCATGTTTATTTTGGGTGTTTCCTCCATATATTACAATCATTCCATTTTGTTCTAAAGTACCCTCTCCTGGCCACCTTATTTCTTGCTGTTATATCCATTTGATATTCAACCAGCTCCCGGGTTGGTTCTTCAGCCACTCCAGCTTGATATAGTGTCCGTACATTCCATGTTAAAAATTTCAAGAGTCCTTTAACGTTCCGAGGTTGTTGTCCAAATAAGTCAGTCCAAATTCGAGGCTTATGTATCTGTTTCGTAACAAAATAGTTTTTACAAAGGTGTGGATGTTAACCCCACGCTTCAACCCCCAACCTGGAGGACCAGGGTGTTTCTCTTTGTCTGTTCTCTACCCTTTGACCTGTCCGGCTTGGGAGGCCCTGCTGATAACTACACTATGCTCCCCCACCACGACAAGGTGGAAACACCATCGGGGCATAGTTAAGGTCATTAGGTTGTGAAAAATGATTTGATCTTTATTGTGTGGGTTTGTAAACCATGATCTATTATTAGACATAACAGTTGTCAGAAATACATGGTTCTGAGAAATACAGAATATCCAATGTTGATTGAAGTTGTCTTATGATGTTAATAAATACAATAAAATTATAACATTGTTGTAATGTAATGTAATCTTAAAATGTGTCAGTAGTCTCCCCTTTCACATCATGATTTCTCAGTAAAATAAGTAAACAAATACATTTTTTACAATAACTATCTAATTAATTCTTGGGCAGTTTTATTTATCTCTAATGGGTGTCCTGGGTGTATAACTTGCATTTTTCATCCATCATTGGCTGGTTTTAGAAATTGAGGGGAAAAGGGAGTGTTGTCAGTAGTCTGATACTGTTTTGTGAAAACATAATAGTATAAAAATTATTATGATTACAAGAGAGAGAAAGAGAGAGGAGAGAGAGAGAGAGAGAGCATACATAATAATAGTATATAGAGGGATATCAGTTTTAACTCCAAGACAACATGTTATAATTATGTTTATCAAATTTGGGCTAAAACTGCCAGCTTAAAAGATTTCAGGCATGCTGTGCTGGCATTTATGGGATGAAATGTGTACTATAGCCCTTTACAAATTGTTGCAATTATGTAGATCTTTTTGTCTAGAATAGCAACTGTTCTAACTGACAATGATAATTGTGTGTGTGTGTTGACTATCAACAGAACAGGAAGAATGTTGTTAGCCCCATCATAGATGTGATTAGCATGGACAACTTTGACTATATAGGAGCATCAGCTGATCTCAAAGGAGGTGGGTAGAAGAATGATGCAGTTTCATTTGTGGAATATACATTTATTGATTACAGAATCCTATGGCTGTTCATTACTTATGTGAGTGTTGAGATATCTTGAATTTACTTATTTCCATTTGTCATTCATTAGTCATTGTACCCTTCACCTGGATATTGCTGCAATGGAAATCTTTTTAGATAAGCAAATAGTTACTATGATCTGAGTCACTAGCCAATGTTATCACTCTTAATATATGTCTGTCATCTGGTATTTTAATGAAGTTGATGTTGCCTATATTATTATTTGTTGCTCAGGTATTTAAGCCTTCCATATACATGTGTGTCTGTCATCCTTGGTTTCTTTTGCCTTGTATTTTTCTATGTGTGGCTAATTTTTCTATCCCAATTATGTAATGTCCAATAAATTTCATTTTCTTGTCCATATGGTTTTGATGATTGATCAACTAACACTTGCAGCTGTCTTTTTTTTTTTTGCATATCTGTTGCAAAAACGGATTGTTGCAGACCTACAAGCACTTGGAATCAACGACTGGCAAGAGAAGGTCAACCAGAGAGACGAATGGAGACGGATTGTATCTGCAGCAAAGAACCTCAATGGCTCGGAACACTGAAAAATAGAAGAATATCCATTACAGGAGTTGCAGTCAACATCAGCATTTTTTAGCTGCTGTTGATATACTAGGCAAGATTACACTCAGTAGTTTGCCATTGCTTTCTGAACGACCAGCTCACATACCCCGTAAGTTACCAACGCGGCCAGAACCGACACCGATTCTTGCGCATGTCATGTTACGCATAAGAGTATTTGGGATTACGGAGAAAGTCGCTAACTCCTAGGCCAGGGAGACCGGCCAGCTGTCATTACCTCAACATTTGTTTTCTTCTGTGTCCACAGTTATCTGAACATTCTTGTCAGAAACAATATGACTACTACCTCCAGTTTCTTCATTTCATTACACATGTTCCACCATTCTGTTATAGAAATGTTACTTTTTTCTAAAGCAAGTAAAATCTTACTTTCTCGGTCTCTCGGGGGGGGGGGGGGGGGGGGGGGGGGGGGGGGGGGGGGATATATTGGTATGAAATACATAGATGCAAATTAAACATTTAATGTAGCAGAATCTCAGATTAGTAATTTTATAAATAACTATTTTCACTACTATTTGCATTCTTAATTATTGCATTCTTAATTAGGTGTTACAGTTGCTGGCAGCTTGTTTGCACTAGTTTGTAAGTGAAATGTACAGCATACAATCAGTAAGTTTGTCTGTGTTTCTTCTGGTGTTGCAGGCTTTGACTGGAACCTGGTGTTTAAGTGGGATTACATGACCCCCGAAGAGAGGAATAGAAGACGACAGGAGCCTGTTTCACCAATAAAGTAATGTGATCATTTGTGTGTTAGCATTTTATAGATACTTGTTAATATGTGTGAGCAAGACTTAACTACTAGACTTCTGGTTCTCACTAAAGTTGATGTTCAGTGGCAGTTTATGTTTGTTTATATTGTTCTAGGCTATGTATAGGAAGATTGTTTTAATAATTAAGATCTCAAGATATAAATCACCAGCCCTGGGCAGAATAACAACTGAAACAATCCAAGAATTTATTGAAATAGGTGTCAATTAGTTGAAAGTAATCTTTATAGCAATATGGTCAGGTGAACAGCTGTGGTTAGTGGCTAGCATGCTTGTCTGGTGGTCATGTGTTTGAATTCCCATTGAGTTGCAGATTTCTAACATTTGATCTGGGCTCCTAAGTTAGCCCTGTATAAAATAGGTACCAGGAAATATTCTGGGAAGTAATATGACTGGCATGCAGTTGAGCACATTATCCATTGTGTGCTGGTTGGTATATACAAATATGAGTCTTCACCATATGTCCAGTGCACCATGTGGTGTGTAAAAGCATTGTTTACTTTACTTACCATTAACCAGTATGCCTCAAGGTGAGAAAAATGGTCTTTACCTTCTCACCCAGTAATATATGAGGAAATCACACATCCAGATATTGTTTATTTAATAACAGAATGTAAAAGGGGGCATACAAATCAAACTGATCATTCGTTGCCATGATCTAGGCTACACCGAGGCATCTAATGAAAGATGTGACAGTTTAAGAAAGAAAAACGGACTTCTGGTATCCAAAGCTTCTACAACAAATGTGTGCAGTGTCATTAAAAAAACAAACAACAAAAACATAAATTCACAAGAAGTAAACAAATCCATTTACTGAAAAGTTGTGTACGGTTCATACTTTTGTATGGATGTGAATGCAGGACAATAAGTAATGAAATTGTGAAAAAACTGCAGGCATTGGAGGTTTGAGAATTTTGAGAATACCAAGAGCAGAGAAGAAAATCAATGTGGAGGCATTGAGAACTGTATTACAAGATCATCAAAAACCATAAGAACAATTTAATGACATTTATGGGACATATCAACAAAAGAGGCAGATTAGAGGAATTAACTTTATGTAGGTAAATACTAGACATGAGAGGCAGAGGAAATCAGCATTCACATCAATACAGAAAAGCCAGCTGCATGCAATTTTTCTGTAAGTGAATGTATGTACTTTTAATAATATCATTATGTTCTTCATTCTTGTAAAAGGATCTTTGGTTGTGGCTATTCTATTCTTGATCTGTGTTGCATCTTCCTTCAGATGTCATTGTGTAGAAACGTATTAATTAAAAGATATATACTTGTTTAAATAAAAGAACATTGTATAGAGTTTATAAAAGAAGTATAATTTGATGATCAGATTTTCAGCTTTAAAATATAGTCAGTATTTTTACCCTATGATTTGCTGCACAAGTTGTACAAGATAACATGCTTGCTTGCTTGCTTGTGTTCGTTGGCTTGAGCTCCAACGTGAAGTCCTGTATGTCGGATGAAGGCATCCTGGTGTCCAACATCAGTGTGATGTCATACAGGACCTGAGTTTTGCGTGAGTATCCGTTGTCCCATGTCTGGCTTATTGGTGTGCAGACTGGTGGTTCCTCGCCGTACAGGCAGACACTCTCCGACTTCGGAGGAATCGGTGATCCTACTGACTTTAGCCAGAACCCCGAAGGGACCTGTTGCCCAGGACGCTCGACGAGAACGTGTCAATAGGTCTTGGCCAGTATATAACCCGGCCCTGGTGCCTTGGAAACACCTCTGCGTCCCACAAGATAACATGTGTTGAGTACAGGCTGTAAATACAGGCGTTGAGAGTTCATTCCAGTATACCATTCGTGTTGGTTAATGTTTATGCCCGCAATGCCAGTGTGGACGCCCAGAAGTGGCAGTGCTTAAGTGGCATATTAGGCCACGAGAGAAATGTTATTTTCTGTGGTGACTTCAACGCTAAAGGCAGATCATGGGGAAACACTTCCTCCAATACACAGGGGGAGGAGCTCGAGACTGCACTGGAAACCATCGACCTGGTTTGTATCAACAGTGGCTGTGTCACCAGGACAGCAAGCCGTCCGGGCGATGAGGACAGTGCTATTGATCTGGCGCTAGTTTCACCTTCACTCACTACAGTGTGTAGATGGGGTGTCCTAGGACACCATGGCAGCGACCACAACCCTTGCAGCATATTGGTGGAGAAAGGCAGAACCAGGCAGCACAAGCTAAAGGTAAAGACGTTCCAGTATGACAGTACAGGGCAAGATGTGGTGAGTAAAATAAGACGTGACAAGCACAGAACGTTTCTGTCACTGAAATTGTTCTGGCGACTACATAAAAGCATGAGTGGTGTAGTCAAGAATAAGAGCATTTCTGACTTCCAAGGTGCTGACCTCATCTGGCAGAGGACTGACGAGGACAAGGGCAAAGCCCTCTTTGAACGCTACCTTGAGCAGAGCAACCAGACAGACATGGGAGGCCAAAATCTGGCCATGGAGGTCACCTCAGACAGATGCAAGGCCCAGAACACTTCAGATGAAGACACAGTGACAGTGAAAGAAATCAAGGCTGTGCTTCAACTATCAAAAAACAGTGCTCCAGGTCCTGATGGCATAAGATACGACGACATAAATAGGTGTACCGACAATGAGCTAGAGAAACTAGCAGACATGTACAACAACAGTATAGGGAGTGCTAGCATCAAGGAGGAATGGTTACACAGCTATCTGATTCCCTTGCGGAAGCCTGACAAAGACCACAAAAAAATTCAGGGATATCGAATTATAACCATGCAGAATACAATAGGTAAGCTGCTGGAGAAGGTAATTGCCAGGAAAATATCAAGCCAACTAGAGAGGCAAGGTGTTTTCCCACCTACCCTGGGTGGGTACCGTCCAAAAAGAGAAACCTGGACCAATGCAGCAGTCTTTGCCCAGGATGTCTATGAAGGTTTCCACTCAGGCACTGAAACCGTTGCTGCAGCGATTGATCTTGAGGACGCATACAACAGAGTACCACTGGATTTTTTAATGTTTCAGCTTCTCGAACTAAACGTAAGTCCATTCCTCCTTAGTTGGATCGCTGCAGCCCTCTTCCAACGGAAAGTAGTTTTTAGATGTGGCAGTTGGACTTCAGAACCAACAACAATATATCCTGGCCTACCACAGGGATCACCATTATCTCCAGTACTGTTCAACGCCTACACAGTGAGAATCACCAGTGAGCAGATCACTGGACCTGGCAGGACATTGTCATATGCCGATGATGTTTTAGTGTATCGTCAGGGTAAGGATAGAGAGGAGGTTGCTGTGGAACTACAAACCGAACTCAATCGCATAAGTACTTGGTGTGATGAAGCTGGGGCAATGGTCAACCCAACAAAGGCAACAGTGACTTGGTTCTCGTTGAATAATCATATTGTCAACACCCCAACACCAAATGTAATGCTGTGTTCAGAGACGGTGGAAAGAACGCAGGCAATGAAGTACCTGGGGATACGGTTTGATCGAAGCCTTGCTTATAATGTGCACATAGACCAGGTGATAACAAAGGCCAAGCGGGGTTTGGCAGCGATGCGGGTGATGGCGGCAGCAAACTGTGAGCAGCGCCATCTATGTCTTCTGTACGAGGGGCTGGTCATGTCTGTTTTGGAGTATGCAATGGCAATCCTGACTCTCAGCCATAAGCAGATAGAAAGGATGGAAAGGATACAGAATGAAGCTATGCGCATTATTCTTGGATGTACAAGAGATACAGCATGCAGGGCGATGCACTACCTTCTTGATTTTCCAACCATTGAAGAGAGAATACAAGGTTGCAGGGCACGCGCCTACCTCAGAATTAACGCAAACACACAACATCCACTGCATAGTGAAATTAGGAAGGTGAAGGGCAGCAGGTTAAAAAGAGGACGGTCGTGGATGGGTCAAGCCGAAGACATTCTTCAACAGGTGTGTTCACTTGAGGACTTAGAACCTGGCGAGGAGTGGGTGCAAGTGCCAACAGACTTCTGCACATCCTTTTTCAGTTTGCATCCAACTAGATAGAAAATGCAGACAAGAAAATCCGGCTGCTGTTGAGGCTGAAGTACAAGCGTTGATTTTCGAGAATTCGCTAGACGGTGACGCGGTCATCTACACAGATGGGCCGGTCGTCCGACATGTGAGAAGCTCATGGGCCTTTACAGCTCGGGCCGGAGGGAGAATTGTGAAGGAGGACTCTGGTGCTTTCACTGAAACCACAAGTAGCCTGACCATGGAAGTCATGGCAGTAAGTAAAGCAATAACATGGCTCGAGACACAGACATTCACTAGGGCTTGTTTCCTTAGCGACTCAATGAACATGATCAAGAGGATAGAGGAGGGGTCGATCCGAAGAGAATGGTTGCTGCCTCTGGAGCGGTCTCGGCTGGCAAAGATTAGTTTCATCTTCGTGCCAGGGCATGCGGGAGTACAAGGAAATAAGCGGGCTGACAAGCTCGCAGGTGAGGCTACTGTGGAGGGCGGACGCACCATGGACCAGGCCGACATTCTGAATGCTCTACGAGAAGTAAGACTTTTGCAAGAACCAAGTGATGACTGTGAATCTACAACAATGGCCAGAATGCGAGAGCAGCAAATTAAAAGAGGGGTGGCCAAACAAGAACACTACGCAGGAAGCCAAAGAAGATTGATAAACCAACACAGAACTGGCGTCGTTAGCCGCTACACGTTGTGGGATTTGCTGAGGAGGGGATCCGAGCACTTATGGACTGAATGGTTCGATGTGCAATGAGGATGATCTGTCGACTAACTAACTAAAAGTCATTTTTATTGTACACAAAGTTGTGAAGTCTCCCTACTAAGATGAAGCCAGTAATCACATACATTGATGTAGCCAGTGCCATTTATTTAATTTGAAACATTTATTACATTTAAACACATTTCTTCTGATTTCTCCAGAACACCAATGATAGCAGGTGGTCTCTTCTCCATAGACAGATCTTGGTTCAATGAAGTTGGCCAATATGACCTTCAGATGGATGTATGGGGAGGGGAGAACTTAGGTAAATATTTTTATTTATTAATTAGCATCATCTCCAATTTTTTTAGTGAATGGTTAGATTCTGTTGACATATTGACAAATACACAGATGTTAATACAGACGTTAGACAGTGGAATATGGCAGATAAGAGACAAAATCTAGATGGCTTAGTAGGCTTCAATATTTTAACAGCACTGACTAACTAGACTGATTGCATTTGTTTACTTAAGTGTCATAATTCATTGTATTTGTAATTTATTCAAAAACTTTAAATAAATTTATAACTAACAACAAGTACACGTCTATTATCCCTCCATTTATAAAACAAGACATGGGCAGTCAGTTAACAATAACACTCAGTATTGTGCATCCCAGAGGTAAGAAAATATCAAGTCAATAATCATTTGCAGCAAATATTAAAAGACAGCATCACTATTTAGACAGATGGTTCCGAAGGAGAAGGTAACAAGTTAGGAATATTAATATATATTTGACAATTGAAAATAAAGACAAATGTTTGTATAACAGATACCTATTTTCACTATAGAAATAGTTTGTTTATCAACATTGTTAGAATTGGAATATAAGAACCCTTCCCAGAAGCTGACAGTTTTAACAGATTCATTGTAGACAGTTTTGTCACTTTAAAAAATATGAAGGTGTGTAGCCAGCCAGATATTGCAGAGGAGATGTATCCATGTTCAGTGCTGATTGCATGGATACCAGTACATACAGAATTTGTGGGAATGAAGTGTCGGACAAAGAAGCAAAGAAAGGCAGATTAAATTGTTTTTGTAATAATGCATGTAGGTCTGCAAAAAGATTACACCAAAACAACAATTAAGAAATGAATAATAGAAGAATAGATGCTAATGTGTTGCAGAATTTGTGAGCAACGAATGATAGATGAAAACACTGATAGAAATGACACAATAGTATACATCAAGTGTTTTCTACATCTTGGGTAGAAATCTGGCTGGGGATTCTCAGCTTGAGTCAGGGGAAAGGTTGATGTTTGACAGAATGGATGGAGTCAATAGGTCTACATCCTTAAGTATAAAGATGAAGGTGGTGAAATCTCTGCTGCTTTGAGGTAACTAGATGGTACTTGAGTCACCAAAACAGTAATAGTGTCTGATTCCCTGTCCATGTTGTGCAGCTCAAAATGGACAGGCGTGACATCGGTGTGCACCAAGTATCAACACTCCCCTCTTATATGGAAATACTGCTCAAGTGTTGTGGGAGCGCACGGCAGTGAGTGAGCAGATCTGTTGGCTTCAAGAGTAGTAAAGGAGATATTTTGAAAACTAAATGGCTGCTAATTGAACACACAATCTAAGATGAAACATCATACTCAAGCAGGATGTGTTTGGATATAAGTGTGGTTCTAGCAACTAGGGACATATGAGAAATTAAATCTGATATGTTTACAACTAGTGTATTACTGGAATAATCAGCATCAACCTTATGACATCTGCTGAGGTACACAGAGCAGCAACTATGGGCTTGCCTGGATGATGTGGGTTCTTCATTAAACATTGACCATTTTCCTACAAAAAACCTAACTCTGCTGAATGTCAGAAGCGCATTATATTGCAGGGATAGGAACAGAACACTCAAAAAAAGGATCCACACATAAAATATATGAATTACTGCAATAAGCCTATGACAGTGGAAGACATGAAAGATAGATAACCCACAAGAACTGCAAAGAAAGGTTAAGCAATATATCACAAGAACAAAAATGTCTATTTATAGGATCCCTGAGAATAAAATGCTGATAAATCTTAAGTCCCCTTTTGTAAAGCTGTAAATATTCTGATAGAAACAGCATGATAGAAACAGCATGATAGAAACAGCATGATAGAAACAGCATGATTATATAACCTACAAAATATGAAATAGAGTTATAACATGATACATGCCTGTGTTGAAGGTGGGTAGTACAATAAAATAAGATATGCCTGAAAGACAGAAATGAACAAATATAAGAATCCATTACCTAACATAATAATAGTTATGATATATCCCAGTTATGACCCAGAAGAGTTAAAGAGGATATTAATGGTTTCAGAACAGTAGAATACACAGTGTATTAGTAGTTGTGGAAGGGGGGTTTGGGGTCATCCTGACAAACGACCACCCATGACAGCAGCGTAGCGCCTCAAAACGGGCCCCAGCTATATTGCAGACCAAGGCGTAAAATAGATGTGTGTGTCACCACCAAGGCATACAGGGGCCCTTGTATGGGGTCCCCGGCGGGCGTACCAGTGTGAGAACTGTCACACATCTCTCCCGACTGGCATTTTATGAAGTATTGAATTAGCTTCCATGTACACTGAGTGTGCTGCATCCAGAAGCATATCCTCAGCAAAGGGGTGGAAGGGGGGAGGCAAAATCTTTGTGATGTGGCACATTATACCCAATTGTTCGATATTGATCACATTCCAAGGCTCCTGATTTCTTGGGGATTGCAATAAATATAGAATTAATATTTGTCTGCAAGGTGTGGAATGCGCCTGGCCCTGCAGCCAGCAGGGTTAGGATCGGCTAGCCTCTCCCAGGAGGGGTGAAGAGCGAAAATTAGTAGCCTGCCGATGACCTGCTGACTACACAAGTCAACCCCCACCTCCACGTGGTGCAGACCGGGAAACCATGACCTCGCGGTCATGGGCTAACAGGGCTATGGCTCGCCATAGGGGATGGACTCCCTGTGGTCAGATTAGTGTCCTAAACCTGTGACTGGCCTAGCAAGCCAGCAGCGGATCTTCATACTGCTCATAGAAAAACTAAGAAGTATAAACGGACCGACCCAAACGGATATCGACCTGGCAATGTTAATGCACTACGAGATAGATCAGCGACTCAAAAAATAGGCACAATGAACATCTGTGGTTTCAATAGTAAAGAAGAAGAGCTTATAGAAACAATGGAAGAGAGGAAAATTGGACTGATGGGAATAGCGGACACCAGAACAAAGGGGAAAGGATGCAAGGAGCTCCACCACAGTTACACGTTTGTTTACTCTGGAGTAGAACAGCAAGAAAGGGCAAGACGCGGTGTGGGAATAGTCATCAAATAACAGCTAGCAAGAGGAATACTAGAAATAAAATATATATCAGAAAGAATCATAACAGTGAGAATAAAAGAACAAAAAATTACAACATATGTACAAATATACGCACCATGTAATGAAAACAATAATGAGCAAGAATGTGAGGACTTCTACGAAGACATAAATGACGTGCTAAATAAAATAGATAACCAGGACAACATCATAGTTATGGGAGACTTCAATGCAAGACTAGGACATAACAGAGTGGGCATAGAAAAACATCTGGGAGCATTTGGAGATCAGCATAATGAAAGGAATGATAACGGAAGTAGACTGATAGAGCTTTGCAGCCAATACGACCTCTATATAACAAATATATTCTATAAACATAAAGACTCAAAAGTATACACCTGGTATAAATGGAACGATCTAGATACTAAAAGCCAAATTGATTTTATATTAACAAGAAATAACAGGAAGAGAAATATATTAGATGCAAAGGCAGTGCCCATTTCAGTATAAACACAGATCATAAAGCAGTCGTTGCCACAATAAGAACCATCAGCAGAAGAAAACAAAGAGCAGGAAAATACATGCCATGCGAATCAGTAAACTTAAAAAACCTTAAAGATGAGGCAGTAAGGGAAAATTATGAGAAAGAACTAACTGAACTCTTTGTAAAATTACCTACAGAAAGAAAAACAGTGGAAGAAGAATGGGAGATGTTCAAATCAAGCATTTTAAATGCTGCAAAAAAAACATGTGGAACCACGAAAAAGCGCAAAACACGGATAAAGAAAATAACAAGTTGGTGGAACGCAGAAGTAAAGAAAGCAGTAAAAGACAAAAAGGAAAAATATAAAAAGTGGTTGAAGAGCAAACAGGAATGTAATTACATAGAATAGTGAGAAGACATGTGAGTAGAACAGTAAAGAGGGAAAAACAAAAAAGACTGGGAAGAGTATGGAGAAACCCTAAATAAAAACTACAAGGAGGCAACTAGAAACTTCTACAAAAAGATAAGTGCAATGCGAACCAGAGGAGAACCCTTTGACCAACTGAAATAATTAACAGCAAATATGGAGAACCAATAAGTGAACAAAAACAAATCCTAATAAGATGGAAGCAGTATTTCGAACAACTTCTCAACATCCCATCAGATGTCACAGGAATTCAAGAGACCTACACAGATGTCATCGAAAAACTAGAACCAGACATACTAAAAGAAGAAATTATAGAAGCCATCAGATTAGCCCCATTGAACAAATCACCGGGACAGGATGAAATACCAAATGAACTAATTAAAGCAGCAAGAGAAGTAGGAACAGCTTGGCTACATAGACTATTCAACCATGTTTGGGTAGAACAACAGACACCACGAGACTGGGGAAACGCCATAATTATCCCAATTTGGAAAAACAAAGGCAGTAAAAGAGACTGCACACAATACAGAGGCATTTCACTGTTGAGTCATACTGGGAAAATATTTTGCAAAATTCTTGAAAAAAGATTACGAACTACTTTAGAACCCCAGCTAAGCGAAACACAACTTGGATTTAGGAAAAACAAAGGATGCACAGATGCCATTTTTGCTCTTAGACAACTTATAGAAAAATCAATCGAATTCAATGAAACACTCTACTTAGCCTTTGTCGACCAAGAAAAGGCATTCGATAGAGTAGATAGAAACAAGCTGTGGGAAATCCTTAAACAATATGGAGTGAGTACACATCTAACAAACCTATGTAGAAGTTTATACAACAACAGTGAATGCATAGTGAGAGCAACTGGAGGACACTCAGAACCCTTCACCATAAGATCTGGAGTACGACAAGGTTGTGTCCTGTCCCCTCTCTTGTTCATAACATATATAGACAACAAATGTAAAGAAATCAGCCAAGCAGAGACAGCAAGAATACCGCATGGCGAGAACACAGAAGAAGAACCATCTGCAAATCTAACCATTAGAGAACTCCTGTTTGCTGACGACCAAGCACTAATAGCAAAATCAGAAGCTGAATTACAAGACCACGTGAATAGTCTAAACGAAATGTATAGGGAACATAACATGAAAATTAGCACAAGCAAAACAGAGGTAATGACTATAACTAAAGAAGAACAAACAACAATAATTCACCTAAACGAACATCCCTTGAAACAAGTAAAGAGTTTCAAGTACCTAGGAAGTATAATATCAGATGGCAGATCAGAAGACGAGATCGAAAATAGGTGCAATAAGGCAAATCAACTCATTGGACAAATGGCACCAATACTAAAGAACAAACATGTATCAATAACTACTAAGAAAGCACTTTACAACACAATCTTCCTACCAACTCATGAGCAGATTAGCCTTGTTGCAGATGGTCTGCTTTGGGATTTGGAAGAAGAAGCTCTGGGTCAGGTAAAATGAGTCGGCACCACCGTGCTGGCCCTGGCAGAAGTACTTCTCGAGAGGCCCTTGCTTCTTCAGCATGACGTCATCAAAGACCATGATGGATCTCTCTTCGGGGTTCAAGTCTCAACTGGAATGATGTCCTCAGCTGAGCTGTGGCATGAAGAAATTTCTTGCCCCACTGCCTGTTCGATGGATTCTGCCCAATCCTGGAGGAATTGGTACTTGTCCTGTCCCAAGGACTTCGAGTACTGGTGTAGCCTTTCGTATTTCAGAATAGCCTGGCTTCAGCAGCAAGTTGAGCATCATGTTCATCTTCCTGCATCCGGATAGGCCACTTACGACACACCTGATGCTCCTGAACAGCAGCCAATGATGGTGTGTTTTGCCAGCCTTCTCGAGATCAAAATTGGTGATTTCCATTAATTTAACATATAGCAGTCTGTCGTATATTCAATATGCATTGTCTTCGGTGCAAGGTGCGGACTAAAACGGTGGGTGAGACATGTGCGCAATGGCCAGCGCGCCAAGACAGGTGTCTGTGCTGTCTGTGGTGCCAAGAAGAGCCGGATCACTGGAGGGGGGGGGGGGGGCGGCTTCTCAACAAAGCACTGAATACCTTGCCTTTGCCCGAGATGCACGTGAGGCTGTTCCTGGGGGTTCGTTCCAGAACACCGGAAAGTATGACTACTGTGGGCCTTTCACAAAGCTAGCTCAGGGATAACGAGGGGCCAACAGGTTCAACCGTGCATGCTTGAACCATGGCATGGTTTATGCCGCTCTTAGTGATACAGCTGGCCACGATGCTGCTGACAATGTGCTCGCTGTGGCTGCCTCTAATATTGCTCTGTCAGATTCTCCCGAGTGGGAGAAGAAGGATGCTCACACTGTCTGCTTTGATGTTGGCCAAGAGCCGCTTCAGGATGGGCATTAAACGACGTGGCAAGGGGCTCATCCTTGGGCCCAACTCACAGCTCAAAGATATCCCCATCTTAAGGTGGCTGTTGTAACATGTTGGAGATATATGCGGCTTTGCAATAATGGAACGCATTTACTACAGCCCGCAAGGTTACTGGAAAGGGCTTTCAGCCATTAAGAAACTCGCTGCAGCTGCCAAGGTTAGTGAGGCCGATTCTCGGGAGTGGCTTCAGTAGCAAGCCATCTGGCAAATCTACTCTTGAGACCTTGTTATATTCCGCAGCCCCACTTTGATGAGTCCAATCCGAACACTGTCCACCAAGCCGATCTCTTGTTTCTCCCACATGATCATGTAAGCCGTAAGAACTATAGGTATGCTTTGACTGTGGTTAACGTCGCCTCACACTATAAGGAGGCTGAGCCATTAACAGACAAGAGCATCGAGAAGGTCACATCAGCACTTGGTCAGATCTATAAATGAAGGTCACTCATATGGCCTAATCTTTTGCAGATTGACCCCGGGTGGGAGTTTATGGGCGTAGTCGGTCAGCTGGCCGCTACGTATAAGACACAGGTACAGCGGGGGCAGGCTGGGAACCACTGCCAGCAGGCGATCGTCAAGCGGTTCAGCCACACTCTGACAGTGAGACTGTTTGGCGCTCAATACGCTCAGTGATTGTTGTTCACCGTCCGAGGCTCAGATGAATGATCAGTCGAGTGATGTGCAGGAAGCTGACTGATGCTATTAAGAATTCTTCTGTGTCCCATGCTCCAGCTGCACCAGCTCGTGCTTTTGGGCTCAAGGAACCTGTGATTCTGGTCAGGTATCTCTATGCAAGTTCACCTGGGAGCATGAGCTCAAAGGGGGTCAGCATCGAGCGTGTGATCCTACATGATCGCTGACTTTGCACACGGTTCACCACACCACCCGGCAAGAGGGGCAGCCCACTCTTTACTACCTGGTGGATGGGCCGGCTCGTGGCTTTGTGCATGATGAACTACTCATCATGCCTCCAGACACCCAGCTGCCCCCTGGCTGGATTCTAAGATGAGGTAGTTGTACAACTTGCGCTCTATTTCACGCTCAGTGGCGATATGTCAATAGGTCCTTGTGGTAAAGATGTTGTCGCAAATCCATTTTTTCATGTCCATGGGGCTGAGGGATGTTTTGTTCTGCTCACAGACCCCAATCGGGTGGTCCTTGCTTCATATGGCTATCTGCATGTGCTTGTATTCTCACCGGCTATCCTTTAGCCTGAGGTCCTTTTTCACTACCACTCTGGAGGCTCCTTTGGCTTTCTTGACGTGTGAGCTGTCGGCTTCTAGGATTGAGTATATTTTCGGTCTAAGGTAGATGAAGGGCGGCCACAGCATTCGTCTTTGAATTTGCCAACCACTTTTTTGTTCAATGTCGAATAGTTGGGGGTTGTCTCACTGGTAATCAGAGAAGTCGTACCAGTCGGAGTGGGTTTTCATGTCTGCGTTCACATTGTCGGTCTCCACCTGGAGCAGAAGAGTCAGTGTCAGTGTAACAGAGCTGTGCCCTATTACCGTATAATGGTTTCAGCTTGTTTTACCAGAAGTCATACATGAGGTGCTTGGACAGGTCTGTCCACAATAGACTGGCTTGTTCAGCATGATTCTGGACTTGGCAACCAGTCCGCGGTCAAAGATGGTGCGTGTTACAAAGTTGGGGCTGCCTATCAGCCGTCGGAGTCTGTCTGTCTCTGAGGCCAGGGCTAGGTCGACTCTTATGCGTTTGCGAATGTTCTCCATACTCTTCCTGAAGACCGCATTGTTCATCAGTTTGAAGAAGTCCTTCTCAAATTCCAACTTGGCCTGAACTCGCAGAGCTGTGTTCATTTCTATATATGGCTTCATCCACACGGATTGATTGAACTTTATGGCTCTATGGATCTTTGTAACCTGTTGGCCGAGGCTGTGATAGAGCTTGATATTGCAATAGTGGACAATGTACCGCTCCTAGTTGCGGAGGTTGGGGACTAGCTTTGTTTGCTCTGTGAACTTGTCCCCCAACTTGGTCTGGAGCTTACGCTGATAGTCACTAAACCACCACTCTGGGTGGACATTGTTTCTGGTGCTAGTGGGTAATCGCTGTGGGCTTCATGCAGATGCGCTGGGTACTTCAAATCCACCTCGACGAGCCAGCCCTTGGATGTGTTGTCTGACGTGTTCAGTACCTCCTCGATAGTCGGGTTGGCCAACCGGACCCCACTAAAACTGAAGGATTTCTGCACACAAGCATCTGCAGGGAGGTTATAATGACACTCTTTTCAACTGGGTGAGGTATTGTCTTAGAGTACCACATGCCAGAGAGAACACAATCTCCACTGCCTCATATACAGATCTTCTAAGGTTTTACTAGTGTCAAATATACAGATCTTCTAAAGTATTACTAGTGCCACATATACTGATCTGCCAAGGTATTTCTAGTGTCACATATACAGATCTAAGGAACCATCTTTGACCCACAATCAAATCAAATCAATGTGATCTTCTGTGGCAAGAGAATGTTCAGCAACATACAGGTCATGCAACAGTTTGCAAACATTGAAGGTGTACACTTTAAGGGTCTTCCACATCAACTGTACTGAGCAGACCTAGCCTCAGATGATTGCCACATTTCTAGAAAGACTTTGTGAAAACATTTAAGGTTTTATTTGGACCACCCTTTCAGAAAGAAAAGAAGAATATATGAGAATTAAAATAATTGTGACAGTGTGAAATATATATATATATATGTGTGTGCGTGCGTGCGTGTGTGTGTGTGTGTGCATGCATGCATACGTGTGCTTGCGCATGCACAATTTTATCATATATTTATATGTTGCACATTTTTGAGAATTCCACCTTTGCTAACATATTGATAAGCTACTGTGAGTTCTAAAGCTTTAATTTCATTGTTTATTATTATTGTTAACAGAAATATCATTTCGGGTATGGCAGTGTCATGGTAGTCTTGAAATCATTCCATGCAGCAGAGTTGGTCATGTTTTCCGCAAGCAACATCCATACACCTTTCCTGGAGGAAGTGGTCAGGTGTTTGCAAGGTTAGTGTGTGACTTTCACAAGCAAAACTAATCACAATCTGTTTCTATTTTGATTGAGCTCTGGAATCCAAAAAAAAATAGAAGGAGACCAACACAGATGCAATTAAGATCAGAGTCAGAAACAGATGAGTAATATTAGAATGATATGAAAGGAACTATGTGAGGTGGCTATGAATAGGAGTGTTTGTCTTGAGTTGGTTGGTTGAAGATCAGTGCTTCGTATGGAGATAAAAGGCAGAAGAAAAATAGGCAGCCTAGTAGCAAAAAGAATGATGTGTGAAGAAAGAAAGGTAATTTTGATATTCCAGTAATAATAGCCTTTTCAATTTACATTTGACCATGGTTGATACACCCTATGAACAGGAGGCCTCTATCTGCATTGTCTGGAATTCCTTTCAGTGGGGTAGAAGCCTTTTTTTCTTAAACTGCTGCGCCTGTGCCTAACATGTAAAGGTTCTCACATGCGCATGTCTTTGAATCGTAGCTGTGAATGTCAAACTTTCCTAATACTGTTTGTCAGTTACCCATAGATAATGTCCTTTGCAGTATGTCCATCTTACATGCATGTATGTAGGAATAGGTGGACAGACTTTCTCTAACTTAGCAAGATCACAAGTACAGACGTACTCTGACATTATCAGTACAGCTCCTTATCAACTTTGCTAACATGCCCATCTTTAATAGCAACATACATTCATATAATATAAGGATGTGAATTGAACTTTATTGACAGTTAACTGATGATACTTGTCAGCAGTTATCTCTTCTGACTGAAAATTGTATGTCAGTGCAAACTGAAGACATAAATATATGAGGACACTATTCCCCACTTAAAAAGTTACTTGCATATCCTATACAGGACATTGCAGTCACCGCCAGCATGTTTTTTTTTGATGTTGTGATTTCTTGACAAGTTTACATTCAGTAGTTTGCCATTGCTTTCTGAACGACCGGCACCCATACCATTTCATAAAAAACCAACATAATGTGGTCTGCTGCCGAATTGCGCACAGCTGTGTTTAAAACATGGATATGCAGGATCATTCCCCACTTACAAGAATACAATAACACTTCCATATTGATGATTTAGCAACATTAGTAATATTCCTACTATTAATAATAAACTATTAATACTATAATAAACTATTAATACTAGTATTATAAGTGTTTTTTTTTTTAATTGTGCTTTATTTTTGGTATAGAGACAGAATTATAATTTAATGTTCACAGAAACACAAAAAGAGCTGCCGAAGTCTGGATGGATGACTACAAGCAGTTTTACTTTGGTGCGGTCCCATCAGCCAGATATGTCAGTGTTGGAGAGTAAGTTGTGCATCTCTGTCACCGTTATTTATTATGGTAATGGAGAATTTGATGTTTCAGCTGCGCCAGTTGGAAAAGGGTGAGAATTATGTCGGACCAAATTGACCATTTACAAAGTGACAGAAGAGTTCCAAGATGGCGGAGTAAACAGTGTTCGTTGCGATCTGGAGAAAAAATTATGTGTTTGTGTGTTTCTTAAGATTCTTAAGGTAGTGTGTTCAAATAAGGATGAACCTATGATAGGTCCAGCAAACAGGTAGGGCATTTATTTGTTCACATGTTCAAGAATTATGGAGGAAATAAAAGCGTGACTCTGTCATGGCTCACATCAGAAACACACTGAACAAGCGAACAACAACAACTAAAGTACTTAACCACAGGAGGTATTCAGGACTTGGAATATTAGTGGACAAGGAGATAAAGAACCAGCACTTGTAGAGTTTGTGAAAAATAAAAAATTCCAATATTAGGACTCACAGATACAAGGAAATGGGGCAGAACACAAAACAATTATATTACAATTACGTTCTGATATGGGGTGATGTAGAACATCAAGGAAAGGCAAACATGGAGTGGTTTTTTTTAATGCATTCTGAAAAGTCCAAGCAATTATCAACACTAAATTTATATCAGAAAGAGTAATACTAATATAGAACAAAGAAGGCAGTAAAATAACAACTATTATACAGACATATGCCCCATGTAACAACACTTGCAGCAATTAAGACAAAGACGAATATCTTGATAACCTCACAGACATTTTAAACAATGTCAGTGAGACAGATGAACTTATTGTGATGGGTGATTTCAACGGACGAATTGGCTCACACAGAAACACACCAAAAAAGCAAACATCAACAGCTAAAGTACAAAACAGAGATATTTGGGATGAGGTATGTTAGTGTACTAAGACATAAAGAATCAGCAATAGCAGAGTTCATTAAAAAAAAAATTAATAAAATAGGACTTGCAAAAATGAGGGAAGAGAGGAGAGGCAAAAGAAAATAAATACATGAAGATTATGTTCTGATATTGAGTGGTATTGATAACGAGCAAAGAAGAAACATGAATGGAGTTTTATTTTACATCATGAAAAAGTGTTAAAGCATTACCAATAATAAAGAACAATATTAACACAAATTAAAGAAGGCAGGAAAACAACAACTATTATTCAGACATTTGCCCCATGTAATGACACTTAACCCTTTACAGGGCAGACGCTTGTCCATTTTTTAGCCCTGAACAGGGAAGTTTTTTTCAGGTTCGGTAAAATTTCAGGTTGCGTTAGTAAAAACATCATAAATAAGGTGTTAGTCAACCGATTTTAGTTAAATAAACAACCCAATGAAGGGAAAAGCATGCAGAATATGTTACTCACGTGATTGTTGTCGGTAATCCATATATGAACACAAATATTTACGAAATACAGCATGTTTTGTGATTTTCCGTCATCTATACGGCAATTTACAAACACATTTTCAGAATCATAATCACTTTTTTTAAAGTCCGACTCAGACTGCTAATGCAAAGTAATGCTTTTCTCTTATATATAGCTCCGATTAATAGCCAACTTCGTGCCCTTTAATGTCACTTAAATTGAACCTAGCAAAATCTCGGCTATCACTTGAAGAATCGCCGAAATCCGTTTTGAAAAACTAAGCGTAAAAACCCCGAAAACTATCAAAAAAAGTCCGTAAAAGTCCGTTCAAATTCATAGTAGGCGCTTACAAATGGCGGCCACGTTGTCAAGCTATTGGCGAAAGCGAAAGTAGCCGTCGGAAGTATCGTAAGGCCGAGAAATCGCGTTTTTACAATGCATAATAGTATCTTACGCAATCGGCCGATTTGCTCATTAAAGGCATCGGACGGAAATGGACGTTCCACCCTGTAAAGGGTTAAGCGACGAGGACAAAAACAAAATCATCGATAATCTTACAGATACGTTAAACAGTGTCAGTGAGGAAGATTAACTTATTGTGATGGATCATTTTCAATGGACGAATAGGTAGGTACAAGACTAACACCATAGGATGAATGCATGGGACCATTCAACGACGTAGAGACTGAATATAATAGCAATGGTGAACACCTACTTAACATATGCTGCGAACAATGACTAATAATAGCAAATAGTTTTTTCCAACATTGTCATAGCCACACCAAAACCTGGTGTAAATGGAACAACATAGATCAAGCAACTTAAATCGACTTTATTCTATTTAGGAAATCAGACAGAAGACTACTTATGGATTCAAAAGCACTCCCAAATACAGACATTGATACTGATCACAAACCAGTTATAATGAAAAAAGAATTCAACATACAAGTAAATAAGAAACAAAAAGGTAACAACAGATGTCATAAATTATAGGGGGCTTCAGGAAAATACGGTTAAAGACGAATTCAAACAAGAAATCAAAAAGCTACTTAAGAATATCCCTGATGATTACTCAAGTATAGATCAGGAATTTTCAAGGCCGTCATGTTCGACACACTGGAAAATAAATGTGGAACCAAGAAAGTAGGTCAAGACAAAAGATTAAGAACAGCTTGGTGGAACAATGAAGTTAAAGAGAGCGTGTCCTGAAAGAAGGTAGCGTTCAAAAAATTGATTGCAACTATATCTGTAGAAGACTATGTTACTTATGGAATAGCATGGCGAAATGCCATACGAACAATTAAAACATCTAAAGATGAATCCTGGAGAATGTACAGTGAACAGGTGACAACCCTTAGCAAAGACTACCCAAGAGAATTTTATAAACGTGTCAACAATATGAGAAACAGAGATGCATGCTACAACCCAACCACATCATAAATAACAAAAGAAGTATACCCTCATTTAATCCACAACAAAGACTAGCAAGGTTGGCAGAATACTTTCAAGAACTACTTAACCCCACACGTAACAGAAAACCTCACCTTTGTGACTAAAAGCTGTGGACAACAAGAACCAAACTTAATTCCTGCACAAATAAAATCAGTTATACAGAAAAGTCAGAAAAACAAATCACCAGGTCCAGATGGAATGACAACAGAAGCTATTCAGGCGTGTGGGGAAAACAGGAGGTAAATGGCTTTTTAATATAGCATCGGAAGAAAATAAAGTCCCAGATGATTGGCAATAGGCAATAATAGTACCAATATGGAAAAAAGAAAGGCAGTATGAGAGAGTGCGAAACATACAGAGGCATATCACTCCTGAGTCATAGGGAAAATGTACGCAAAACTATTGGAACAAAAAGCTAGACCCATAGTTGAACAACAATTAAGCCAAGTACAATTTGGTTTCAGGAGAGGTAAAAGTTGCACTGATGCACTATTTACACTTAGACAAATATGTGGAAAAAAACCCATCAAATACAGTGACCAGCAGAATATTTTATTTGTAGATCAGGAAAAGGCTTTCGATAGAGTAGACAGATACAAATTATGGACCATCCTTGAAGACTACAGGAAACAAGGAAAATTGCTAGAAAACATAGCCATGTACCACTCGAGCCAAAGTTCACTAAGAAGTTATATCAGATATGTTCACAGTTAATACAGGTTTTAGACAGGGATGTGTGCTCTCTCCTCTGCATTTTATTATCTACATTGAGAGTACCAGATAAGAGATGGGGATGTCCCAATGGTAGTTCTTTTGCCGGTTGCTGCCCTACTATGCCACCAGACATCCAATATTCATGAAAGCTATCCCAATAGCCTATCAGCCTCTTGGCATATTAGTCCACCTTAATCTTAGGGTTGTGTAACCAGTGACTGGTAGTGGATTGTGTCACAATACCCTGCAACAGACTAAGATTGGCTGTTGTCTAAGGTCCCGATATTTTTCAGATATCACTGAGTAGGGCAGGGTGGCTCAGCCACAGGTATAACGACACAGATCATTACTTTATTCAACCGCTTTGAGTCACTGGAGAAAATTGATGTTGCACACACAAATTTGTTTAATCATAGATGAACACGGTGACATGCAGAATGCGTGTTCCAGGAAGTTTCGTCATACAGAATACATCGTCGTTAGGAATGACTCTCTAATATAAAATTGCCTTCTCCAGGCCTTATTAACTTAGTGCACATAGACAGTTACGCCAGGCTCTCCAATAGCCCGACCCGAACTTGATCCTCCACTGTCTGCCCAAGACTCTGAATGACTGCTCTCACTCAGTCCAAACCACCTTCTCCTGGCTGGTCTCCTTCACTCCGCCCAAAACTCAACTCCCGGGCTAATTCTCCACACCTAGCCCCAGACTTGATTGTCCCTAATTTGCCCAGCCGTATCTTTTTTATTCCCTCATTGCAGACTTCCCACAAACCATCATTTAACCTCTTTAACCCCCAATCTAAATTCCTCCAACATACCCTTTCTAAGTTTCTCTTTGTCTCTTAGTTCCCAGTCACGTTTTCCTCTGTGCCTTTCGTGACTATGCCTGACATTTCCATGATCTATTCTCCATTGTTTTAGGGCCCGCCATAGTTTTAGAATTCTTACCTCAACCTTTTTTTTTTTTGACCTAACATCCGCCTATTACTTTTCTGACCCAGTTACCTTTGCTAGCACTAGAATATTCCTAACTAGTTTGTTAACCTCCGATTTGCATAAACAAACGCACGTTACAGATTGATATGTGTCACTGAGGTACCTGGGAATTACCTTAGACAGAAGCCTGTCATTCAGATATCATGTTAAAGCAGCTGTTATTGGATCCAAGAAGGGACTCGACGCTCTGAAGATCATGGCATCAGTGGATATGAAGCAAAGAATGTTGTTCATACCTTATCAACATCTGATTCTATCATTAATTGAGTATGGATTGGGACTGCTCAGTGTCAAAGTGTCAGCTGGTTAAGCTAGAGCAAATACAGAATGAAGCTGTGCTGGTGATACTAGGCTGCACAAGGGAAACACCATTTGTGTATATGCAATACATCCTAGCCTTATTGCAGATAGACTCAATATTCTGCAGGCTAAATCATATCTCCAAGTGGCTGCAGACATGGAACACCCCCTGTATGATTCCTTGGACACAGTTAAGGGCCACAGGCTGATCAGAGGAAAATCATGGAAGGCTCAGGCAGAGGATACAATCAGAGAAGTGTGCATGCTTAAGAATATTGGGAAAGGAGATGAGTGATTCAGAATACCAGTGGAAAAATCAGTCCTTATGCAAGGTCATAATAATATTGGATTGGGAATGCAGAGATTGGCCGGCAGGCTGCACTGAATGGGAGGTGCAACAATTGATCCACGACAATTTGTGATGAGATGATGTAATTATCTACTTGGATGGCTCTGTGCTAAGAGGTAAAAGAAGTGCATGTTGATTCGTAGTGAAGGTTGGTGGATGGTGTTTGGCACAGGAGAGCCTGGCATATGATACCACAACATCTAGTCTGAGAATGAAGGTGGAGGCAATCACGGTGATGTTCTGCTGGCTGAAGATCAATCAACACATGCATGTAGGTTAGCATGGCTGAATGGATAAGAATGCGTGTTCTTAAACATCTGGTGTACTGAAGCTGAAGAAAGAAGTTCAACCCCTACCACGGACAGTTGGACTAAAAGGTTGACCTATTGTCCTTGACTTGGGGACGTTAACTACAAGTACCTGTGAAGTTGGATTGGGTTCGCCTGATGGCTAGGGCCACTGTTAATAGGTGAAGCTAATCCACATGCAAAATTCAGTCTAACATGCTAGAATTAGTGTGTATGGACTACGCTTGAGTTCAAAGCAAGCGAGAGCCAAAAAAAAAACAACAAAAACATGCGTGTTGTGATTGTAATTGACTCATAAAGTATGATGAGAAAGCTGAAGACAGGCATGGTTCGGGCAGAGTGGCAGGCTTTCATTCAACAATAAACAATAGAGAGCATCTGTTCTGCACACGCATCTTTGGAGCCCCTCAGCCAGTTTAGTTCAGGTTCTGTTAGCGCCATGGATATATGCTGCACTATGGGAAAGGACTTGCATGTGCGTCTGTAAAACCAGCAGGGATGATCTTACAACAAAGGCCAGCCTTTTCATGTTACAGATAGATCACAGTGATAAGTGCAAGGCAGTCCTCACACCCAGCACAGCAAGCTTAACATCCTCACATGCCTGTGTTTGTTGATGCTGCACCACATTAAGGCTATTTGAGCAGACACTGAGTATTTTAATGACTTGCAAAGTAGTTAGCTTAGTGTATATTCATCAGTATATAACATTTTATAAGTGACCAGAAACTCCCAAGTTAGTGAAGCCAGTGATATCTTGTGAAATATTTCTTCAAAATAAAACAAAACATATGAAGTTCTAGTGATACCTGGTGTATACCAAGTCACAAGGAGGCTCATAAATCAACACTGAAGTGGTAGTTACTGTGCACAGATGGATTTATTGCGGGGAAGATCAAAGCATATATGGACATATCTGAAGTGCAATGACGATAATACAACTACATAAACTGAACAGTATGGATGATTTAATTAGCATTGTTAGTTATGTACAATTATGTTGAAAGCTGATTGAGTCATATAGTATCATGTATTGATTCATTATTATGGCTTTTGTCAGATTTCTGTTGTTAATTATGACTGAAAGACGAGACTAAAGACAGTTACACAACAGTGCAACTGAAACAGACTATATTGAGATATAAATAAGTGACATGCTCAAAAACCAGTCAAGTGGCTAGCCAGTAAGCTCTAGTGATAAAAACTTTGGTTAGCACAAGGAAAGCTCCAGAGACCAGAGTTGTTCCGAACTGGGAAAGAAAGAACCCCTCATTCAGGCATGAGGCAGTTTAGTGACATGTCATGCAAGCTTAGTGACAAGTCATATGGTAGACGCGAATAGGACGAACAACACATAACACTAGATCAGCCATCCTTTGACATCAACTTGCTTAACATACACACTTGACACTTTGAACCAGTGTCCTACATCATAAGATAATGCGTGTTCAGTTAATATTCGGAGGCCACACGTATGCAATTGCGAACTCGAATGAGTGTTGGAAAGCTGCAGTAGTTGATGGCAGTATTAATCGTGTATATGCAGCAGTAAGAAATAGTGGGTTCTCATTTATTGTGTGCAAGGCAGTATTAAGCTGATCTGTTGAGCTGTACTAAGTAACGATAGAGCGAGAGTACAGTGTGATAAAGGTTGCTACAGTTGGACTTTGTTGACATTATTGAGGGCCATCATGTGTACTGCCCATGATCGAGAGATGTATGATATGACTGTCTATTGTGACTCAAAGTATCTTGCCTGTTGTAGGAGCATGTGCAATGTACATCCTTGGGGAATAATTGTTATACCAGCTGCCGCCATGAGTCTGTCTTGATTCTTTTGTCTGAGCATCTGGCAGATTCTTGTGTGTACAGACCATTGTTTCAAGTAATCAATGTCAACAGTATTATCATTAAGTCAACACACCCACACTAGCATCTTGGCAGTTTTTTCTTTAAAAAAAGGTTATTTATTTATAGGTAAAAAAGCATTTAAAATAGGACTTGAAGCTTCTGCTTTAAAAAAAGTTATTTTATTTTTCATTGATCAACATGCCATGATGTTAATTTTTATTTTAGCTTAGTTTAATAATGTCAGATATATATAAAGCAAAAATGTATTTACCAGTAGCAGCCAGTACACCACACATTATAGCAGACTTGACTCAATCACCAACTCAAAAGGTATAAGCAAAACAGCTCCTTTCATCTAAGAACGGGTCACTGAAAACTACATGTTTCGTATACACCATCTCAAAAGTCCCCCATGCAGACAAATATCCATGTAGGATTGGAGTTCAGAATCCTGAACACATCCTTCTAGACGGCCTAGTTTACAAATCTGCACTCCAGACATAGCCAGAAGGTGCAGAGCTGTAATGGTAGTTAAAAGACTTGGCACAGGTCTACAAATAAACCAAGACTATTGACATGAACACAAAAGAAGAAGTTGATCAATGTCAATGATTGTTATAGGAGGATGTTAATGTGTCCACAAAAATGTGCTATTTTTATATTCATTTTCTTAAGTTTACCATGGAATTGAAATGTTTCTAGGCTGTGCTTTGTACATTGTGGTTTTCAGTTCTCAAATTGTCAGCAGTTATAACATGTGAAAATAATTGCTATAATGTTTAACTATTTCATACTTGTATAAGCAGCAGCATTTTAATTAAATAAATTTAGACCTAAATTTATGTGATGCTGTTGATGGGTATGAAATGGTGAGATTTCCTGGTTAATGTGTTCATTGAAATAACATGTTATCTACATTTGTAACACTTGCAGTATATCAGAGCGTCTTGCTCTTCGAGAAAAGCTTCACTGCAAACCCTTCAAGTGGTTTTTGGAAAATGTATATCCAGAACTGAAGTGAGTATGTCATGACAGTTTATCATTTTCTGGAGAGGTGAATAGTGGGAGGCATTTGAGAGGAAAGGGTTCATACTGATATGCCTAATCTTTGTGCGTCAGTTTTAATAAAAGGAAATATGCTTGTTTTTGGCTTCATCTTCTGTTGTCTGTGATTGTTCTGCTCCACATCCAGTCTGTAATTAACTTGAAGTACTGTCATGAAGTGGCTTCAGACAAATAATTTGATAAACTATAAAATATCAGCATCATCAAATGTGCCATACTGAGTGGCACGGTGATCATATTCCTCACACACACACATTTGTCCTTTATTTTATTGGCAAGTCCTACTGCTAATCATCTTTGTGCCATTTTTGCCAACCCTTCCAACGTTTTTTATCTCTGTCTCGATCAGCCTATAATTTCCTAGTTGTCACAATCCTCTCTAGACCCTCTTGTCTCATTACATGACCAACAAATGATGATTGCAATATTGGGTATTGGTCTTCTTGGCTATCAATGGGGTTCTTATCATTCTACAAAGAAACAACATCACTGTGGCCAGCAGCTTCTTTCTGCTCACATTTTTCATTGTCCGTGTTTCATAAGCATCTAAAATGAGTCACCAAGTATTGATGTATTATCTCCATTGTGCCTCAGACAAGTCCATTGGGGCTACAGTCTTTAAAAATCCATGAAAACAAGCAAATATTTTACAGTGAAACCATACATACTCCTGAACCTGTTGAGACAGGAGAATAGGACAACTTGAAACCTACATGCAGGGAGTAAATGATGGAAGGCAAGGTATGCTACTGCTTTACCACTGAAGCAGCTGAAGAAGTACTGCAAGATGTACACATGAATGCAGGATTAGATGCCGGGCAGATATAACATATATGCTAATACATTCATCCATCCGTCCATATGCCATGCCGATAAGCGTGGGCGGTCATGTTATGCCAGTAGTAGGCCTCTTTCAGTCCTGAAGGACTATAGAGTTGTGCTGCTGGGGAGGTACCTGGCAGCACCGCTGGTAACTGTATAGTCCAATGCGAGAGTGACAATCTCTGTCACAGTTTCCGCATCTGTAAGACGAGGCAGGTCCCGCAGTAAGTGACTGCGTTTTAAGCCTGTGCCGCCTATCCTCAGTTTATTGGATCAGATTGCGCTCAAAGAGCATCAGTCCGTTTCGTACATCTCTTCTCCAGGAACATCTATCTGTTGCAACCCTTTCCCACGTGTCTGGATCTATGCCAAAGGTTTTCATATCTTGTTTACACACATCCCTATATCGCATTTTGGGTCTTCCTGTTGGCCTCTTTTCTGTGGCTAGTTCTCCGTATAGGAGATCTTTGGGAATACGTTCATCCTCCATTTGAGATACGTGGCCCAGCCACCAGAGACGTCTCTGCTTGAGGAGGGAGTGCACTGTGGTAATATCTGCTCTGATTGATTGATTGATTTAGGAACCGACATCACAGCATTCTGGGCATTCCCATAAGCGCTCCGTCCCCATACTCAGCAGCCAGCAAGAGTTACAACACTAATAGTACCAGTAGCAATCTGATTATATGTCCGTTTCAGCTTTCCTCTGAGCGTCGATCATCGGCCAGATCCCCTCGTCACCCCATCGCTGTCGCATTCTTGCCAGACCATGGTGATCCATTTGCTCCTCTGAGGTGTACACATGCTCCCACAAGGCCACAACCACGTCTGCCTTATCATGCATCAATACTCCACCAAGTTTTGCAGAGCCAGCCAATCTGTCCGCCTGTTCATTCCCCAGCACACCAGCATGCCCCAGAGAAAAGATGCAGACGATGCTTGTCACCCGTGACTTCCGAAGCGAAGCAAGCCACTCTGCATGAAGCTTGCCTGTCCTCACACTACTCAGCATGCTTTCTGAGTCAGTTACAATCAAGATGTGTGTATCGTATTCTCCATCCAGCGAAGAGCTGCACTGAACGCCTCCACCTCCATTCTTAAGCTAGATGTTGTGGTATCATATGCCAGGCTCTCCTGCACCAAACGTCGACCATTAGCTTTTGCTAAGAACCCCCAGGCACTTCTCCTACCTCTCAACACTGAACCATCTGTGTAGATAATCACATCACCCGAGCGAGCATTATCCTGAATTAGTTGCTGGATTTCCACTTCTGTGGCCCCTGCTGGCCACTCCCTGCACTCTCGGATCAATGTAATTATAACTCTGCACAAGTCCTGCTCCACTACACTCTGACCACTCCTCTCCCCGCCTAATGTTCTCCAAGATGCACACCTGTCTGATCGTATCCTCCGCTTGAGCCATCCATGATTTCCCTCTATCAGTCGCTGACCCTTAACTGCGTCCAGCGCCTCGTGCAACGGGTGATCTGTGTCTGCAGTTACTCTGAGGTATGCCTTCGTCTGCATCACCTTGAGCCTACCAGCAACAGTTGGCAGACCAAGGATGTAACGCATACACACTACTGGGGTGTCTCTGGTGTATCCTAGAATGACCAGCATAGCTTCGTTCTGTGTGCGCTCTAATTTCACCAGCTGACTCTTTGAGACAGTGAGCAGTCCTAGTCCATAATCAATCACTGAGAGGATCAAGTGCTGGTATAGTGTGAAAAGCATTCTCTGCTCTGTGTCCATTGCAGCCATAGTTTTAAGTGCATTGAGTCCCTTTTGAGATCTTGTCACAACCGTCTCCACATGGTCCTTGAAGGACAGGCTCCTGTCAAATGTGATTCCCAGATACTTCAGTTTGTTCTCTCTGTTGACGCTTCTGCCATCTATCGTGAGGCTTGGGACATCAGCTCTCACAATCCTGTTGTCCAGAAAGCACCACAAAACAGCCTGCCTTTTCCGGGTGGATGACAGCACTCATTTCAGTGCAACAGTCAATCACTTTGTTTACTGTCGCCTGTAGCTCCTGGGCAGTTTGCTCCCTATCTCTCCCCTGCCTATATGCAAGAATATCATCTGCAAATGTTAGTATCCTTCCAACCCCTGGTGCTTCTAGGTTTGCAATCTTGCTTGTATACACGTTAAAGAGCACCGGTGAGATTGCGGATCCCTGTGGCAGTCCCGGGATTAAAATATGTGGCTCTGAGGTCCATGCACCCGGACGGTGAAGCAACCTGACGAGAGTGCAGGACGGCCCTATCCAGTTCACTAACCAGGGATTGACCCTCTTCTCCATCAGTGCGGTCATCAAAATATCATATTGAACTCTATTGCTCCACCTTGCCGTGGTGGGGGAGCTTGTGTGTCCCATCGACCCCATTTGCTTGCCAATGGATGGAAAACTACATATCGGACAGCTTATGGGATAGGGACCAGACTAAGAGAGACACAACCTGCTGCTCTGCAGGTAGACTGAGGATAGCAGTCAAAAACTTAAGGCGCGAAGGCAGAAGTTCTTGGTCCAGACAAAACTCTTAAGGCTCCCTGTCGAGGGCTGTGGCTGTACGCCTCTAAGCCACAAACCCTCAGATCTGAGAGCCGGGCCGATACCCACCTACCGAAAAATAGAAGCGTGATACTGAGCAAGCTACATGTTCTGATACATGTTCGAAGGCTCTCAGCTGGGGGATATGAGATTCCCGGATGAGAGGGCCAGGCCGTTTCTCGTTCACTGCTGCACGAAGGTAAGGTGCTGAGCCGGCAGCACATGTAGCCTACCTCGTGAGCGAGTATAAAAAGTCAGAAAAGTGCCCCAGTCAAAGGAAATGGTTACGAAAACTGTCTGTATCTAACTCATAGAGAGTGTAGACAAAAGTGGAAGAACGTCTCAATGACGTGAAATGGAACGCACGGCGAGCGAACCTATTGCGTGGTCTGAAGTCAAAAGCAAAAGCTTACCGAGTGGATGTCGCTCGCAGTCTGACCGCTCCTGGTGTGTGCTTGAGCGATCAGTGGCAAGCGAGATGCCCAACACATGGAAGTGAGGAACTAAAGCAGCCATGAGCAGGACGTGGCAACTCCTCAGGTGAGCCCAGTCTCAGAGCAATATGTGCCGGCTCTGCAATTATGGAAGCCTCCTTGGATAGCGAGGGAATGCCCATGGTCTCCCCCTGCCTTCCCTTGAGGGCCGACCGCGATGTCGTTGATCGTTCTATCTTGACCAGCTGAGATGTTGGCGACATCACAACAGTCTAACCTCGAAACCAGAGGAAGGCTAACCTCATTAAAAAATGCCCGCCGGAAGTCGGAAGTGTCGTCCTACGGGTGGCAAACTAAAAATTGACACTACGCAATTACGTCCTGAGTGAAATGTCTCGTCCGAATGTCTCTCGTGCTAGGAACAGCTCTGACTACCTAGTTTCCGTATGCCGCTCTTGTTCGGAACAGCTCTGACTAGGTAGTTTTCCGAATGTCTGTCGTGCCTGGAACAGCTCTGACAGGCGCAACGACAAGCACATGTCCGAAAACTCGCTGAGTGGATACCGTCTGCAAACCTGTCTGGTTTGTGCGGAAATGGCCCGTGGCAAACGAAATGACCAACATATTGAAGTGAGGATTTAAAGCAGCCATGAGCAGGACATGACGTTTCCCTCGGTGAGCCCAGAACCAGGGCGTTATGTGTCGGCCCTGCAACTATGGAAGCAACCTTGGATGGCGGAAAATGCTATGGACTGTCCCTGCCTTTCTTTGAGGGATGACCGTTGTCTTCGACCGTTCAACCTTGGCCAGCTGAGTTGTAGATGGCACCACAAAAGATAGAGTCTCCCAGGAATGCTACCTGGTCAAAAAAGCACGCTATAGTCGGATGTGTTGGCCTACGGGTTTCGGCCCAAGGGCGCATAACAGACACACCGCAATCACATCTGAAAAAACACTCCGGATGAACGAAAAGAAGAAGAAGAAGAACTCTATTGTACGCATCCTCGAGATCAAGCGCTGCACCGTCATCGGTTCCTGTCCTACTCTGGAACCCCTCATAAACGTCAAAGGCAAAAGTGGCTGCATTTAACCAGGTATCTTTTCCTGGCCTGTAGTTCCCCAGGCCTCTTGGAAGAAGCTTCCCCCTATCTAAAAACTCTTGCAGCTTGACAGCGACTATCTTCTCTAAAACCTTCCCAAATGTATTTTGAAGGGTGATGATCCTAAAGCCGCTAAGCTTTGAATGATTCTTGAATGGTTTTGGGAGAGGAATGAAATAGCTTTGTACCCAATCCTGCAGTACTGATGCTGTCCTAATGCTCTGGTTAAAGCATTCGGTCATCTCCTTCAGATCTACGTCGCTCAAAGCCTTCATGTGGCTATGCCTGACCTCATCAAGCCCTGGTGCCGTGTCTTTTGCCGTTTTCAAAATGTGTTTAACATCTTCAACCAGTATGATTTCTTCATAATGTATATTCTTTATGGTGCCAGATAACTCCTCTCTAACTGCATCCCTGGTGTCCACATCATCATGATTGGTCTGCTCTAAAAATCTCTGGAGAAACGCCTCCCTTTTCTCTTTGTCTGTTGTCATGCGCACACCATTATCTCTATAAATTGTTCCCTCTGTCATAGGCCGATCTTTTCTTTGTATTTGTCTGTGCTGTTTCCAAAATTTTGGCAGTGTTTTATCACCTCCAATCTCCTTCATGAAACATTCCCATTTTGCCTTTCAAGTACATGTTTGTTTATGTGGTCTTTCCATGATATACCCAGGATACATCTCAGACATCTCATATGGAAGGAATTCAACTTTCTTTCCTGTCGTGAGTACAGGGTCCAGGATTCAGACCCATAGAGTAGTGTGCTAACAACACAAGCTTTATATATGTGAACTTTTGTATGCTCTCTTAGTCTATTATTCTCCCAAACTCTTTTAGTTAGCCTGAAAAATGTTGTGGCTGCCTTTCCAATGCGTCTGTCCATTTCTGTCTCTAATGAAAGATTATCTGATATTTTCTACCCCAAATACACAAACTCGTGGACGACCTTCAATCCGTAATTAGAAATTTTGATTGACGGGGGTGCACCAGCATCATGTTCCATCACCTGTGTTTTATTTAGGCTGATGGTGAGCCCAAAGTCTTTGCAGGGGGGCTGCAAAGCAATCTATGAGCCGTTGGAGATCTTCTGCTGCATGAGTAGTCAGTGCTGCATCATCTGCAAAAAGTAGTTCTCTTATGCATCTTGATCTTATTTTGGTCTTTGCCTTGAGTCTTGATGGGTTAAAAAGTTTGCCATCAGATCTTTTATAGAGGTATATGCCTTCAGTGGCAGTCCCAAATGCCTACCTTAAGAGAACAGCAAAGAAGATACCAAAAAGTGTAGGAGCAAGCACGCAGCCCTGCTTTACTCCACTGCTGATGCTGAATGACTGGGATGTTGAGCCATCAAATAAAATGGTCCCCTGCATGTTTTCGTGAAATGATTTCATTTGACTAAGAAGGGTGGGTGGACATCCTATCTTTTCATGGATCTTAAAAAGGCTGTTTCTGCTCACGAGGTCAAATGCCTTTGTGAGGTCGATGAAGGCAATATATAATGGCTTCCTCTGTTCTCTTGGAATTTCTCTTGAAAGTTCGAATTTGAGCAGAGAGCTGTAGCCAGTACCTGTTCGCACATTTTCTTGCCATCTGTTGTACTCTATTTCTGGCCGTTCGCAACGCCTGCAATGTTTTCTCTGAAGGTGATTTTTATACACAGAGAATGCATGTCTCTTTATCTCCAGGACTGGGAGCATCTCTTCAGAGTGTGCTTCAAACCAATCGGTTGACTTAGTTTGCCTCTTGCCAAATGTTGATATTGCTGTGTTGTAGATGGTGTCGCGAAAATGACTCCATCTCTCAGTGGCAGTTCCATCTGTGGGGCCAGGCAGAGTTTCCGCTAGAGCCTGCATGAATTTGTTGACCTTCTTTTTTATTTGGGTGCCGCTGGTGTCAATGCGTGGTCTTCCTTCTGTTTGGCTTCTGTAGATTCTCTTGGGCTTTATCTTCACCTTGCTGGAGACAAGTGAATGGTCGGTGTCGCAGTCGGCAATGTGATAGCTAGGAGTCAGCCGTACATTGCGGCGATTGCTGTGTTTGGTGAGCACCAGGTCGAGTTGGTGCCAGTTCTTTTATCTGTGGTTCCTCCATGACACCTTGTGTTGAGGTTTCATGTCAAAGAAGGTGTGGGTCATGCACAGATTATGATGGCTGCAGAATTCCAAGAGATGTTGTCCATTGTCATTGATCTTCCCAATGCCAAACTGTCCTAGACATGAAGGCCAAGATTTGTGGTCGGAGCCAACCCTGGCATTGAAATCCCCCAGGATAAAAAGATGTTGTTTCTCTGGTGTTTCACTGACTTCTTTGCTAAGGTTGTCATAAAACGTATCTTTAGATTCTGATGCTGCAGTTAGTGTTGGTGCGTAAACGCTTTTAATACTAACTGGTCCTGCCTCTGTCTGAAGTTGGAGCTTCAGTATTCTTTCAGTGCCATCACTTTGTGGTATGATGGACTTAAGCAGCTTGTTTCTGATAGTGAAGCCAACTCCATGCTTCCTGGTCTCTCCGCATGGCTTGCCATCCTAGTAGAAAGTGAAGTCCCTCTCCTTGATGTTTCCAGATTCTTGGAGTCTGGTCTCTTCGCAGGGTGACAATGTCTGTCCCTAGTCTGAGTAGTTCAATGTTTATCACTGCAGTTTTGCGGGCATCCACAATCTCGTTTAGATCGTCTGAGATGCCAGGGGTCATGGTTCTTATGTTCCATGTTCCCAGCCTTAGAGCTGGTTGTTTTGTTTTTTTCTTGTTGCTAGGTGTATAGATTGCGGTCCATATGTCAGGATTTTTCCCCCTAAGCTCCACACACCCTCAGGAGCAGATGAATTGTGGCGAGACAACACCTTATTGACTGGGGACTGCCCAGCTTAGGTGGGCGGTAGCTGTCTAGTGAGATATGATGATGTCTCCCACCGTCGGAAGCAGCCCCTGGCGCCTTACTCTACGCCAATCGAGCATTAAGACTTATAACTAGTAAATGCTGCTTCCCGTGTTGTGTCACCGCTTTACGCGGTGCTGAAGTGACCTCTTCAGGACACAAGTCTGGCCAATGGAAATAGGAGAACCAGCTGTTGCCCAGTAGCAAGTTCCCCCTCTCCACATTGCCGATGTTGACCAAGGGAAAGGCAGTGGCCAATGCAACTTGGCATCGGTGCCGTCGCAGGAGTTCCCAGAACTATGTTGTTTACAACATGGAACTGCCTTAGGGACTCCATCTTCGGATTTGTCCCCAGGGTTTACTCCCAAAGCCTTTCCTATATGGGTATACCCGCAGACAGCGGAGGTTTAAGATTTAGAGTTCCCTCTCTTAGAAGAGATACCAACCAAGGCTGACGAGCCTCCTCTGCCTGGGAATCAGTAAGGAGGGAAGTCTACCTTTATTCCTTCCTGGCAGTGACCATACTGATCGGATGACCGTAGCCATTGTCTCTACTGAGAGATCCTCTGCCCACCGTCACTGACTTGAAACCATAACCAACAACTATCTGTTGGCTGCTGCCAAGTCCAATCCACCACCTGCTCCCATGGCTTCACGTTACCCTGTTGGGGGGGGGGGGGTGCTAAACGGGTACTCCACCTTGCCCAAGGGTGTCCCTAGGCTAGCGGAGGGAAGGAGGCATCTTACTTCTCCTTTGAAAGGGGTACCCAGACCCCGCTACCCATGTTATGCCATCTCACATCGATAATTAGAGTCATGGATCAGCTGCATGTTTCTGTCTTGACCATGCCACATGGCCAAGCCATCCAGGTATTTACTTCTGGGTCTTCCCCTTGGTCTCTTCCCTTCGATCTTGCCATTTGTCACCAAGTTCTCCAATTCATTTCTTCTCATAACATACCAACAAAATGTTGACTGTCTACGTCTAATATCTCTAATCAGTTTACGATCTTCATTTGTTTCTTGAAGGACTTGTTCATTGGTTTTTCTATCTGTCCAAGGTATTCTTTGCATTTCCCTCAGAAACTACATTTTCACAACCATCAGATGTTTTTCAGCTTGTCTGTTCATTGTCCATGCTTCACATCCATACAAAAGTACAGGTTCTATGTAGCATTTCAACACTCTTTTTCTCGTTTCAATTGATATCTTTTCACTAGTCAGTATGTTTTTCATCTCGCAAAAGACTACTTTCGCAATGGCAATTCTTGTTCTAATTTCTTCAAGGCATCTCCCATCAGATGTTATGACTGCTCCGAGATAACTGTACCTATTCACTTGTTGAAGAATATTCCCATTTACTTGTATATTACATTATGGTATTTCGTTCTTCCTAGTGATGACCACAATCTGTGTCGTTTTACAATTCAATTCTAACCC
The DNA here is from genome assembly GCA_014155875.1 of Cepaea nemoralis. Classification (NCBI taxonomy): domain Eukaryota; kingdom Metazoa; phylum Mollusca; class Gastropoda; order Stylommatophora; family Helicidae; genus Cepaea; species Cepaea nemoralis. Next base: position 372,060 of record JACEFZ010003317.1, on the reverse strand, counting down.
TAGTTGTTCACTGTGTGCAACAACCACATCTACTAAATGTCGCAGGTCCTGTTTATTGCCTGCAATCAAGACTGTATCATCTGCATATCTAATGTTATTGATGCATCGTCCCCCAATGTTGATTCCTTCCCTATCTTCTATATTTCTGAAAATACTTTCACTGTACAGGGAAAACAAGATCTGGAGACATTACACATCCCTGTCTCACCCTCTCTTAATAGGCTGATATTGACCTACTTCATTATTGATTCATATGGCAGTACATAAGAGTAGGTAAACAAAAAATACAAGTAAAGAGCCCTTTCTCATGCCGTGAGGCGTATCATTAATAAATGTGCATGGCCATACAAAAACATCTTAACCATTGTAGACACACACACACACACAGACTGCAGTGGTATGGGCTTATGCATAGTTAGCTGGATTCTCTAATACTTTTTTTTATGTCGCATATCCCTTACAGGACGTTGCAGTCAACACCAGCATTTTTCAGCTGCTGTTGATGTACTAGGCAAGTTTTACGTTCGATAGTTTGCCATTACTTTCTGAACGACCGTCTCACAGACCCCCATAAGTTACCAGTGCGGTGCGAACCGCAGCTGATTCTCGCAGCTACAGTTTTCCCCACGTGGATATACAGGATTACGAACAATGTTGTTAATCCCTTGGCCAGCTATACTTAATGAAACAGTCCCAGGAAAAAAAGAAACCAAAGACCAAAAATGTGCTGGGCAGATATTTAGAAATGAGATAAGAAAATCCATTGAAGAAACTACAATCAATTCTGACACAATATAACATGGATAGGAACAAAGCAATAAAAGTTCAACAAGAGGTGGAGCCCCAATGACTCTCGGTTATCAGAGAATGAAGGAAGAAATTACTGGGGCAGTTTTTTTAATGTAATAAATGTTGTCTTCAAAATATTGATAGAGGAATGCTATGTTCCCTGTGTGCATGCATCTTTTCCACATACTATTATGGTCTCAATGCATTTTTATAGAGTTCCCAGCTCTTATGATGTAGCTTTTGGAAGTGTCAATCAAGGCTCACAGTGCTTGGATACAATGGGAAATTTTGCTGATGGTACCCTTGGGATATATCCATGCCACAATGCAGGAGGAAATCAGGTAAGCTTGTGCATTGTGGAGATGACGTCAGCCATATATAATTTATAGGGAAATGGTTGCTCAATTTAAAGTGTAAATGATCATTTATTTTTTGGTTTAGTTTTGTGTACATGCGTAAAGCCTGCCTCATGTTAGCAAAGTAAACTTTTTTTTAACCTAGTACATATGACCTCCAGTTACAGTGATAGTGAGTGTTAGATTGTGTTAGTGAAAATTATGTGGTGTACACAATATTCACTTGCACTGTGAATGATGTGGTAGCATATATAACACTGCTGAAGTGTTTCTCAAGTCTGCATTAGGAGTGGTTTTTTGTCAACAGATACATCTGGTATGATCATTTCACACTGACTTTGTTTGAAGCCTTCAAGTCTTTTTATACTCCGGTTTTTAGTATTTAGTTTTTGTATTCACTGAAGGCCACCTTTAATATAAAGTACTCTATTCTTAATCTCAGGTGTGTTAGTTGTGTGTGAATGCATATTTTCCCTTCCCCTTGAGTCTAGCATTTATTGGTTTAACATTTCTTCTTCATTCATCTCATCTCTTCTCATCTTGTATCTTGCGGTGTCAAGATGAAGAATAACCAGCAGGAGAATGCGCATTATGGGCTTCATGTGTCGAGATTCCGATGGATTCTGTTATTCCCTCTGTTCATCGTTTACATGGTTGGCCTCTTCTGGTTCCATCTGGTCTATACATCATTGCTTGTTATGGTATACTTTTAGCTTAGTAGCAGAGTTACATGGCCAAATCATTTAACTTGCTGTTTTATGATGAAATCTACCGCTGCTATAGCCCCTACTGTAGTCCCGATTTCTTCATTTCTGATTTGCTCCCTTGATACATTGAGTATCCCTCTCAGAAATCTCATTTCTGTTGTAATTTTTCTTTTCTTATTTTCTATCATTGTCCAGGTTTAGCATTGGTAGCATAGAGTTAGTAGGAAGATTGTGTTGTAGAGTGCTTTTTAGTATCTATTGATATGTGTGTTGTTTTTATTTTTGGTGCCATTTGTCCAGAGAGTTAGTTTGTCTCATATACATCTTATTGTCTATCTCGTCTACTGATTTGCCATTTGATGGTATTATACTTCCTAAATACTTGAAGCTCTTTACTTGTTTTAGGGGGTGTTCTCTTTAGATAGCTTTTTCTTTAGATGAAATGTTCTTCATATAGTTTATTTTTAAAAAAAACATCAGGCAATGTTGTTAGGTTCATCATAGAAATACTCCTGTAAAATATTTACAATTTGCTTTTCTGGCACTGTTGATGAATTCAATATAGTTACCAATCTCAAGAATACATTCAGTTACTGAGGCTTCACAATGTATTCATTTTCTCTCCATTCTCAAATATAGATTTGTCTCCCTGCTGCTGCATGCTATATCTCCGAGCTATTAAAACCGGGACAATTTGTAGCAACTGGCTGCCTGCTCCTAAAAGAGCTTATAGGAAAATAATATAAAACTGTGTTTTATTTAGTTGATTAGAATGCAGATATAATAGCTTCCTTTCAATGCTGCATGTATTTTTTATTGTGTTTTATCATTTATATCTCAATAGGAATTCTCCCTTACTAAAGATGGTCAGATAAAGCACCTAGATCTCTGTTTGACACTCGTGGGAACAAATCCTGGCAGTATTGTTAAGTTATTTCAGTGCAAGCCTAATGATGTTTTACAGGTAATTTGAACATCCAAAAATATATGTAGTTCTCTGTAGCAGATTTATGTTTCTTGTCTATAAGCATACACACATTTTTCACACACACTAACTCACATGCTTGGATATATACATACATATCTCTCTCTCTCTCTCTCTCTCTCTCTCTCTCTCTCTCTCTCTCTCTCTCTCTCTCTCTCTCTCTCTCTCTCTCTCTCTCTCTCTCTCTCTCTCTCTCTCTGTATATGTGAGAGAGAGTGAGTGAACGAAAGAGAGGAGAGAGAGAGAGATCATACACACAAGAGGATCTAGGGTATTAGAGACAGAGGCAGATAAAATACTTGATGAGCCAGCAGGGTGGCTCAGACAATGATGAGCAGTCAAGTTGATCACAAACACAGAAGGCAGACTGGAGGTAGGAGATGAACAGGAAGAGAGCACAAAAACCTGATTTTCATTCTAACAACATTTGGTACATTCTGTACTCTTAAAAAGTGCTGGAGAGAATGGGAAATGCTGCAGTTTTGAAAAAGGGAAAACAAATTGCATCTCTGTATGGTAGCAGATGGTCATGCTATGGTATGGCTAACGTAGCCATGAAGACCGAGTTTTGATTAGACAGCTTGGAGTCATGCTGACTGTTTAGTCTAACTACTCCAAGACAGAAGCTAGCTCCATGGCGATGGGGTTACTGGCGCAGTTTGCGATCCTGTATACCTGCGTTTGAAACACAGATGTGTGCGATTTGGCACCAGACCGCATTGTGTTGGGTTTTTTTTTACGAGATGGTATGGGTGCCTGTTGTTCAGAAAGCAATGACAAACTACTGAACGTAAATTTGCCAAGAGATCACAACAGCAAATAAAATGCTTGTTGACTGCAACATCCTGTATAGAATATGCAACTAACTTTAACTTAACTCCAAGATAGGGTACTCACTTAGCTTTGCAATCTCAAACATTGTTGAAGGTGATGGATAACCAAAACCAGTTGAGTGCAGAAGTCAAGAGGAAACTATCACATTATCCACCACAAATTAAAGCTGTGGGTTAACTATTAAAAATCACTACAGCAAAAACAGAGCCTCAGGTGCACCAGGTGTCAAGTCAAACAGGAAAAGACACAGTGCTTCTCACCTTGTCAAGAGGCATCCTGGTCAACTGTTGACATGTGGGTTGGCAGTCAAACCACTTAGATCCAGTAGAAATGGATAGCCACAGTGTAGGGGAAAATCATGACAGTTACAGAATTGACCAAATGACAGTCACCTTGAAAGCTCAACCACAGAACTAAGAAATGAGGCCTGAAACCTGTAATTATCAGGAAATATAGCTCTGTAAACCCCAGCCTAAAATGGGTACTAGATGTTCTCAGAAGAAAAGGTAGCTGGCATAATATTGACCACATCGCCCATCGAGTGCTAGTTGGTCTATACAAATATTTGGCCTACACCATGTACTCTAAATACCTCAATGCGTGGAAAAGGATTGTTTTCTTTATTTACTTTACTATCTACTGACCATCTCTGGACTGTGTGCTCAAGCACATATGCCCCACGTATTTAAAAATGTCAGGCATAAATTGTTACCCAGGATCAGCAATCCAGACTTCCAAAGATGATCTCCAAATGCTGAAAAACACCCCATGTGAAAACAAAAACATCTTCCTGGTAGGAAGCACAATCCGTAACTTGACAGCATTCTACCCATTCATTGGATGCCTGGTTACAGTGGCCTGCTGAGAAATGAGAGGGAGGAATAACTTGCTAAAGCATAAGCTGCAAAATAACTAAGGGACAGACCTTGCAGCATGACACAGATTTGTAGAAACAACAGATGAGAAGACTGACCAACAGATATGGAAAGGAAATGATTGACTGAACTTAGTGAAATGAATTTACTGAAATGCCTCACCAAAAGTCCCAGCAAAAACTGAAGGAGTGGATGCTTTTTGTCCCTGTTGCATGCTAGCTACATGTCAGACCATCAGTGGAGTGACATTATCAGTCTATTTCAACACCTACTTGATCTGATTTACATGATAATGAGAGTTAATTCCAAAACATTTCAACATATGGATGACCGAGAAATAATAAAGGTGCTGAAAATAGACTATACAGCAAAAACATGAGACTTAAGAAGAAAATTTGCAGGCAAAAGACTGTCTGTGGGTATCCATAATCAAATAGACCCACCTCATTGAATTCCATCCATCCATCATGTGCCATGCCGATAAGCATGGACGGTCACGTACTACCATGTCACTCGATCACCAGAGTCGTGGATCAGCTCTGTATTCCTGTCTCGACCATGCCACATGGCCAAGCCATCCAGGTATTTACTTCTGGGTCTTCCCCTTGGTTTCTTCCCTTCTATCTTGCCAGTCGTCACCAAGTTCTCCAATTCATTTCTTCTCATAACATGCCCACAAAATTTTGACTGTCTATGTCTAATGTCTCTAATCAGTTTACAATCTTCATTTGTTTCTTGAAGGACTTGTTCATTGGTTTTTTTGTCTGTCCATGTAATCAACATTGGGGGACGATACATCAATAACATTAGATATGCAGATGATACAGTCTTGATTGCAGACAATGAACAGGACCTGCAAAATTTAGTAGATGTGGTTGTTGCACACAGTGAACAACTAGGGTTAGAACTTAATATTAAGAAGACACAGATTATGGTCATCACTGGGAAGAAGGAAATACCACAATGTGATATACGAGTAAATGGGCATATTCTTAAGCAAGTGAATCAATACAGTTATCTCGGCACATTCATAACATCTGATGAGAGATGCCTTGAAGAGATTAGAACAAGAATTGCCATTGCGAAGGTAGCCTTTTGCAAGATGAAAAACATACTGACCAATAAAAAGGTATCAATTGAAACGAGAAAAAGAGCGTTGAAGTGCTACATAGAACCTATACTTTTGTATGGATGTGAAGCGTGGATAATAAGCAGTCAAGCTCATTGAATTACTGACCAAGAAAAAGATGTCATTTGCAACGAGAAAAATAATGTTGAGGTGTTACATAGAACCTAAGCTTTTTTATGAATGTGAAGAGTGGACAATGAACAAACAGGCTGAAAAACATCTGATGGCTGTGGAAATGTGTCAATTGATGTGTCAGAGCAACTTAAGCTCACACCAACTAGCATGGTCACAGTACCATCAAAGTCAGTTGTGGCTGCAGTGCCTGGGTGCTGGCAGTCATAGTCACATCACTTGAGGAAATGTGTTCAACGACATGGGGACATTTTTTTTAAAGAAGGAAAGGACAAGGTTGTGTCATTTTTCATTATCATTAACACTGTTCAATATACTTTGTTGTTGGTCATAAGGTTATTATTATTAAATTTTCACAGAAATTCACGCAGACATCAAGCAAGGATCAGCTAAGACACAGTAAATTTGACCTGTGTATTGACAGTTCCAAGTGGCAAGCAGTAGGCATCATGGTTGACAAATGTGATAAATTCTCTTCATCACAAAAGTGGACCTTCAGCCTCAACAGGTTGAAATAAGTGGAGTTACCAGTGACTTCTAGTCAGTGTGTTTGACATGCAAGTGCATCACATTGTCTGCAAAGATTTTGTTTGTTACATAATCACCAGCATTATGTTGTTAATGTTATCAAAAAATATAATACGAGATTAAGTTAATAAGTAAGTCACAAATGGTTGTAGAAAAATAACTAAATATGATAACAAATTGAAACTAGTTTATTTTATACATACATTGTCCCTTTATTTCTCAACATAATTTCCACCAACATTGATGCACTTATCCCATAGTTTTATCAGTTCTCCCAAACCGACTGCATAATTCTGCGTGTCCTGTTTTCATTTACCTGCCATCCCACAGAACTGTGTGATTTATTTATTGACTCGCCCTCGTAACTTTTTCTGCCCAACTATGTACCGCTTTACTGGAAATCGCTAGGGGCTAAGTCCACTGAAAACCCACCTTGGCGAGAGACATTTTGCGAATGACGCCGAAGTTGAATGTGAAGGGAAAACGTAGTTTAGAAAACAGAGCACGCAGTTCTATGCAGCCAGTTTGGGAGAACTGATAAAACGATGGGACAAGTGCATCAATGTTGGTGGAAATTATGTTGAGAAATAAATGGACAATGTATGTATACAAATAAACTGGTTTCAAGTTGTTATCATATTTAGTTATTTTTCTACAGCCATTTGTGACTTACTTATTAACTTACCCTCGTAGTTTTATCTTTCATTACTTGTTTTCACATTAAGACAAATATACAAACATGTTTTTTGGGGTGAAAAATATTTTACATTTATTGTATTGAACCTTTTTTGGTTTCATGTTTTCCATGGTATATTTTATTTCAGCTTTTCGGTATAGTAAATAACACTCAGTACATATTGAATAATTATTTTGTCAATACCGCTTTTACATTAGCCTGTTTTTTAATTTTAATTAAGTACAAACAAATGGTTGGTTTGATTTTACACAGTAGCAAAACCAGAACTGCTGATGTCATAGTTTAAACACACAAGCTAATAAAGAACTTCAGAAGGTGTTAAGGGTGGATACAAAATATTAGTTAGATGGTATAACAGGAGAGGCAGTAGTATCAGCAGCAAAAAGAAACTGTAGTGACCAATCCCGCATCACAGGAAAAATAGTTGGACAGTATAATCAATCTCGGAAGGGGGGGGGGGGGGGGGGGGGGGAATAATCGAAAATAGGGGAAAGTTCTCACCAACATTAAAGATCAAATTAACAGGCCTGTCCTTCTGTATAGATGTGAGTTGTGAGTTCTGGACAATGAGTAATGAAATCATGGCATAGATGTGAATGCTGGACAATGAGTAATGAAATCATGGCATAGATGTGAATGCTGGACAATGAGTAATGAAATCATGGCATAGATGTGAATGCTGGACAATGAGTAATGAAATCATGGCATAGATGTGAATGCTGGACAATGAGTAATGAAATCATGGCATAGATGTGAATGCTGGACAATGAGTAATGAAATCATGGCATAGATGTGAATGCTGGACAATGAGTAATGAAATCATGGCATAGGTGTGAATGCTGGACAATGAGTAATGAAATCATGGCATAGGTGTGAATGCTGGACAATGAGTAATGAAATCATGGCATAGGTGTGAATGCTGGACAATGAGTAATGAAATCATGGCATAGGTGTGAATGCTGGACAATGAGTAATGAAATCATGGCATAGGTGTGAATGCTGGACAATGAGTAATGAAATCATGGCATAGATGTGAATGCTGGACAATGAGTAATGAAATCATGGCATAGATGTGAATGCTGGACAATGAGTAATGAAATCATGGCATAGATGTGAATTCTGGACAATGAGTAATGAAATCATGGCATAGATGTGAATGCTGGACAATGAGTAATGAAATCATGGCATAGATGTGAATGCTGGACAATGAGTAATGAAATCATGGCATAGATGTGAATGCTGGACAATGAGTAATGAAATCATGGCATAGATGTGAATGCTGGACAATGAGTAATGAAATCATGGCATAGATGTGAATGCTGGACAATGAGTAATGAAATCATGGCATAGATGTGAATGCTGGACAATGAGTAATGAAATCATGGCATAGATGTGAATGCTGGACAGTGAGTAATGAAATCATGGCATAGATGTGAATGCTGGACAATGAGTAATGAAATCATGGCATAGATGTGAATGCTGGACAATGAGTAATGAAATCATGGCATAGATGTGAATGCTGGACAATGAATATTGAAATCACTTAGAATTTATAATTCTACCATTAAATCAGTGTTACTGTATGGATCAGAAATATGTTGAAATAGATGTAATGACTAAAACATTTCCTAATAAATTACAAACATTTCTTAATTGGTCCCAAATAGTACTAACATGATATGACAGAATCACCTATATGGAGATCAAGGAGAGAACAGAATTACAGGTACTAAACAAAATATAGATAGTCCTTTCTCTTGAACCCCACAGGGCAACAGAATTTGAGTGAGATCTAAAATCACAGGGAGAAGAGAATTAGAGACAGAATAATATCATGGGGAGGGACATGGAGAGTGCTGCAAGGGATGACAAAATGTAAGAGGGCTTGGCATGAGTAGGTGGTGGGGGGGGGGGATAAAAGGCAGACGAAGAAGAGAAGAAGGCAACACCTGGAGTTATTGTTTTAACTATTTGTGTACTTGTAAACATTTTATCAAATTTGCTGCTAGGTGTTGATGTAATTTTTATCATTGCAGTGTATTAAATTGACTCAATTGAATATCACTCATTGACTGTTGATTTAAGCATACATCAGTTTGTGTAAAGATGTGTATAGGCAAAGCAAGTGTGTTATTAACAAATTAACTACTGGCAGGTGCAAGAATTGACACAATTTCTTATCTTCCTTGGAGACATGCCCAAAAAGACACATCTAATTATCATAATTACATTTAGTAAACATAAAGTTGTAAGAGAAGTAACCGCTACAGCAGGAAATAACAACAGGAAATAAAATAAGTTAGTTATATGTAACTCCTGCGATAAAGTGAGAGATACTAAACACAGACATGAACTCCACTATTATTTGTGTGTGCATATCCTATTTACAGGACATTGCAGTCAATACCAGCATTTTTCATCAGCTGTTGATGTCTTGGCAAGTTTTACGTTCAGTAATTTGCCATTGCTTTTTGAATGAACGGCTCACATACCTTTCCATATGAAACCAACGCGAAGCGATCCGCTGCCAAATCTCATGCAGCTGTGTTTCGTACGTGGGTATATGGGATCACGAACAGCATCATTAACCCATTCGCCAGGGAGAACTCCACTATGGCAAACATAAATCACTAGGGAGAAATTATTTTTAATAAAATAAAAAGTAATATACTTGTTTTTATTTTATTATTTTTTAAATTATACCCCTGTGATTTACGTTTCCGTAGTGGAGTTCATTGTAAGGTATGTGTGCCGTGCCTGTGTTTAGTATCTCTCACTTTTTCGCAGGAGTTATACACACCTGTTTTTATTTCCTATTAAACATAAGTTGTGGTTGGCCAAATTCCAATCCAACTTTCTTAAACAGCACAGAAAATTGCTTATTCTATCCCTGGTGGATTGGGAAAACATATTTATTCTGTATCTATTTAAAAACTAAATTTTTAAAATTATTTGCCATGGCAACTCTCAATCTTTTACTAAAATCATCCATACACCTCTTCTAACTGCTGAACAGACAGGAAATTGTGTTAAGGGATGTAGCAGTGAATATTAGTCTTATATATTATAAAGCAGAGACAACAGTATCTTCTAAATTTATATTTGTTTTTAAAGTGAGGTACATATGGATAAATAAATTAAAACAGGTGGAGACTTCAACCAGTGTGATTGTTTAAGGATTGTTTCAATTCATAACTGGAGTTACTAGAATAAATCAACAAGACATTTAAAGCCTGAAACCATCAGGATTTTGCTGTAAGTTGACAACTTAACATTATTAAGTAACACACTTTTCTCCACCCTTAATCTGGTAGTTAATGTGTTCATGTTTGCCTCTTTAATATATATTTTTTATTTTTTTTTTGTTTTGTTTTGGTTGTGGGTTTTGGTTGGAGAATTGATAAAGACTGCTAGAAATGATGATAACTAATGTCAAATTTTATTTTGAATTCTAATATTAAATCAGTACTTCCATATGGATCAGAAAAAATGGAAAATGACTAACACAGTTACTAATAAATTACTAACATTCATGAACTGATGTTTGTGCAGAATAGAAGGCCTAAATTGGCATAACAAAATCACCAATGTGATGCTCATGAAGAAAACTAGACAAATACCAATGAATCTTCTTCTTCAGTAATTAACATTTGTTATGTGTCTATTCTGGCATCGTCATGAACAGGATGGTTCAGTTGAGGTTCTTATTGGTCCTCTAAAGTAACCATTGAATCAAGAGATGAGGAAGAGAAAAAGATTCTGGCACTGGGTAGAACACATATTAAGAAAACCTAATATTAGTATAACTACAAAGTCCCTTGTCTATAACCCACAGGGCCAATTAAATAGAGGAATATCTAAACACACATGGATAGAAGAATTAGAGACAGAGATGAATATGGAGAGGATAGGGAGGGAGATGAAAGAGATAGCAAAGGACAAGGTAGCTTGGAGCAGGCTGGTTGAGGGCAGTGCTTCAATGAGGGTTGGGGGGGGAGGGGCCAGAAGGAGATCTCATTTTGTTAATTTCTGAGGTAATTTTTTCACAAATGCAAAGTCTACAAAGTCAAAGCTTTCTTTTTTTTGTAAATTAAAACACCAGATATGAAAACATATATCTGATAACTATGTTCATGTGACTGCAGAAGTAACAAATGATCTTTTAGAAGCAATTAAATCAAACTAGGAATTTGTCCAGTTGTATTGTCAACAGAAACCCTGGAATGATTGCCTGAGTATGATGTGGCTGACTCACTGTTGCCATGTCATGGAAGGTGAGAATAACTGAAGACTATCATACAAAATGCATGAAATAATAATATATGTAAATATACACATTTGGAACAATATGGATGCAATCAAGGATATGACAAGCAGGCAGATTATATCTAATGCAAAATAGGCTATACATTTTCTTGAACAGCTATGCAGTTCTGCAATTTTCAAAGGTCAGAAAAAATATCTGAGATAAATATAAAATGTGTCTGTTATTTGGATAAATATCAATAATACTCACATTTGGTGTAAATACCATGATGTGTAGAGAGTTGTCAACAAAAGAAAGAAAATAACCCTTAGCCATTAACAAAAAATGTTGGTATCTGACATTTTCTGCTGTTTGTGATTTGTCATGGTATTTGTTTGTTTTTTAAATAGTAAAATTTCAGCTATTAATTAATGGTACTTAAAACTGATGTGTTATTTTATTAATTTGAACGTTTTTAAATATAGATTAAATTGTTAACTCCTTAGGGCTTGGAACTAGGGTAGGAAACACCCAGGCCATTTTTCTGTTATTCCTCAGATACCATACTAATGCTCCATTCATTTCTGATACATTGAAAACTTTCTTTTTGAAAACGTTTTTTTGTTTGGTTTGTGATTTTAATTTAAAGTTACTTTTACTGGTGGAATGATTAACTTGTTCCTGTGATATAGGTTATACTTATTCTTAAAATGTGTCGTGAAAAACAAGTCATCCTTCCATCAGCTAATTTGTGTGGAAACGAGTAAATTTTTTTACAATGAGATTCTCCCAAGTGCCAGGGGTTAGGTTTCGATGTCTGAGGAACATCTCAATGTCATCTGGGGTTCTACTTAGCTTTCATTTATTTCTAATGATTGGAATCTGACTTCTGGAGGTCTAAGCCCTCCGAACTCTTCTCAGCTCTCCAGACTCATTTATTTAATGTTGTCTAGGGTCTAGACTGAATGTCATTGTAGTTACTACCCAATACCATATGAGCCTTCGACTTCTACCTTTTTATTCTGAAACCACTAACTAATAACACATTGAACTATGAAAGCGCTGCTCAGAACACTGAAACCATAAACGATTCATACTGTGTATCAGTAGAATTGCAATTCTGTCATATTCTATATTCTATTATATTCTACAATAATATATATCTACAATAAGCCCAGACTTATGCTTTTTGTGAGTCTTTTCAACTATTGCGTTAATTAATCTCATGCGTCATAATTACTTTGTGTGCCCGATTGACATGAGCACAACTTGACTCCTGTCTTTCATCGTCACCCTAAATAAAAATGCAAGGGGTTTAACATTTTTACCCACAACTGTACATTCACTCATTTATTAACCCATGCATACTACAATTACTATGTTAACTAAATATGTTCTTGTGCTCCTCTGTGTTGGCCAACTACAAACACTTCGGATAACTCTGAAATTTACATAAACTTATGAATAATCCTGTTTACTGTATGTTGTGTGTGTGTGTGTGTGTGTATATATATATATATATATATATATATATATATATATATATATATATATATATATATATATATATATATATATATATATATATAATGAAAGTTTGGAGAGAACAATATTGGACGTGTATATGCCTTGGAAGAGAGGAAGAGGAAGGCCAAAGAAAAGATGGGTGCAGGATGTGGCGGATGATCTCCAGATGGGTGTATCAGACGTGGGACACCTTACTTGTGATTGAGAAGTTTTCTGGAAGGTTGTTATGGGAGCGAGGTTCTGAAAAGGACATGCTACTGAATGAATTTTATATATATAACAACATCATTCAAAAATTGCTACTGCACCTTTATATTCGCAATTTAAACTAGTTAAATGTAACCATTTAATTGATCATGTAATTTACCTTCATTTGAACTTATGAATTATCTATTAATATGTATAATACTTACTAATTAAATCAAATAAGTTTTAATGTATTTAAAATAACTATGCATGATATGGCATATAACTGTGTAATCACAACATTTCAGTATTTAAACTAAATTCAGTTTATACATTAATTTATACCATGATCCAGTCATTTAGCATATCAATACGTTAACACTTTACATACAACGAGTAACATGGCAGGGATCGTGGTATGACCAATATAAAATTTTGGAACAGCTATAACAAAGCCCTTCACAGCTTCACAGTCAGATTGACATTCTCTTTCATTTCAGCTGAGATTCAAGTTCTACCAAGCTGTCCCCTATCTCAACAGTTAACTCTAAATCTAGACCACATCAGATCCAGACCTCCAAAGGTTACTCTTTCAAATCTCCATCTGTCCTGTAGATGTAATGCCATTCCCTCTCTAAGACCCTAAGTCTCTGAAATGACCATCATATGTACTTCTTCATCCCAATATTTCCCATTGTTCTGCTTGTATATTCTCTCACATTGCTTTTTATGTGATTGCTAAATCATCAACTTTTTACTATTATTAATTATACCTCATTACATTATAAATAAACAAATAATTCCTGATTTATCATTCCTTTATCTTGATCTTATTGGTTAAGTAGGAAATCTTGACAGCCACATCTCCTTTTGGGAATATAGCATCTTATCTTTGGCAGGTTCCGATACACTACAGTCATAAACAATTAATACACACTAACAGGGTCTGTGGCTGATAGAACCAGTTTGAAGTAACCAATACCATTTTTTACCCAAACAATCTGTCCAAGTCTGGCAGAACAATTGTGCAAGCCTGATAGAAACAAGTTTCTTAATCAACTCAAATTATACAGCGAAAGTTAGTACCAACAAATTATGTCATTGGGGGATGGCCAAATTCACTCTATGCATTTGCAGTAACACTATGACAACTAGTACTGTTTCTGTCTATTCACACATTTCCTAACTCTAATTCAGTTACTCTTGACCATAAAATTATTACAGCCAAATGCTATTGTTACTAAACAAACAGATTTCAATTACATTATCACTAGAAAGATGAGGTGCAGACTCTGAGCAAGATTATGAATTAAGATTATTTCAAGATCGCGTTAACACAAGAACCGATTACTTGATATTGTTTTTCCCTCCACACTTTACAGTTGTGTACTTCTTGCCCTTCTGAAATTCATTTTATAATGTAAGTAGACCCCCAAATTACGTTTTATGTAGATGTCTAGACTTGTTCTAGTATGTGTTATTAAATGTAGCTTCCATTTTTATGTATACTGTGGGGGAGGGGGGATTTATAGGGAGGAAATATGAAAGGGGGAGGGGGGGGGGGGGGGGGGGGAATGACATTCTGAACATATGGTGAAGGGGTACATTTGCCAAAAAAAGGATGAGAACCACTGGTCTATGTTGATATTAAATGCCAGTCTCCCTGGCCTAAGGGTTAACGACTTTCTCCTTAATCCCATATATTCACGTGGGTAACGCAGCTGCGCGAGATTCAGTAGCGGATCGCATTGCCTCGGTTACTTACAGGGGTATGTGAGCCGGTCGCTCAGAAAGCAGTGGCAAACTACTGAGTGTAATCTTGCCAAGACAACATTGACTGAAAAATGCTGCTGTTGACTGCAATGTCCTGTAAAGGATATGAAAAAAAAAAAGATATTAAATAACAGGGGGGAGAGCACACATCCCTTCCTCACTCCTGTATTGACTGTCAAAAAATCTAATATACCTTCTTGTATTCTTACTGCACTTAGGCTCAAGTGGTACATGGCAATGATGTTTTTTAGTAATTGTTCTTGTATTAAAGTATGGTCCATAATTTGTATCTGTCTACTCTATTGAACTCCTTTTCCTGATCTATAAACACAATATTCTGCAGGTTTCCATATTCAAAGGTTTTGTTTTACAAATTTGTCTCAGTGTGAATAGTGCAGCAGCGCAAATTTTACCTTTCCTGAAACCAAATTGTATTTGTTTAACTATTGTTTGACTCTGGGTCTGCTCTTTGTTCCAGTAGTTGTGTGTACATTTTCCCTATGTGACTTAAGAGTGATATATCCCTGTATGTTTCACAGATTATCATGTTGCCTTTCTTTTTCCATATTTGTACTATTACTGCCTTTTGCCAATCATCTGGGATGTTCCTTTCTTCCCAGGCTATATTAAAAAGTCTTGTTATCAATTTAATTCATGGTTTCCTACAAGCCTGAATAGCTTCAGTGGTTATTCCATCTGGACCTGGTGATTCGTTTTTATGACTTTTCTGTATAACTGATTTTACTTCTGCAGGGATAAAGTTTGGTTCTTGTTGTCCACAGCTTTTAGGCACAAAATGTGGGTTTTCTATGTTATGTGTGAGGTTAAGTAGCTCTTGAAAGTATTCTGCCCACCTTGTTAGTCTTTGTTGTGGATTAAATAAGGGTATATCTCTTTTGATATTTATGATGGTGGTTGAGTTGTAGATGCATCTGTTTCTCATATTTTTGACACGTTTATACAATTTTCTTGTGTAGTCTTTGCTACACCAATAAGTGAACAAAAACAAATCCTAATAAGATGGAAGCAGTATTTTGAACAACTTCTCAACATCCCATCAGATGTCACAGGAATTCAAGAAACCTACACAGGTGCCACCGAAGAACTAGAACCAGACATACTAAAAGAAGAGAATATAGAAGCCATCAGATTAGCCCCAAAGAACAAATCACCTGACAAGATGAAATACCAAATGAACTAATTAAAGTAGCAAGAGAAGTAGGAACAGCATGGCTGCATAGACTATTCAACCATATTTGGGTATAACAACAGACACCACGAGACTGGGGAAACGCCATAATTATCCCAATTTGGAAAAACAAAGGCAACAAAAGAGACTGCACACAATACAGAGGCATTTCACTGTTGAGTCATACTGGGAAAATATTTTGCAAAATTCTTGAGAAGAGATTACGACCTACTATAGAACCCCAGCTAAGCGAAACACAACGTGGATTTAGGAAAAACAAAGGATGCACAGACGATATTTTTGCTCTTAGACACCTTATAGAAAAATCAATTGAACTCAATGAAACACTCTACTCAGCCTTTGTCGACCAAAAAAGGCATTTGATAGAGTAGATAGAAACAAGCTGTGGGAAATCCTTAAACAATATGGAGTGAGTACACATCTAACAAACCTATGTAGAAGCTTACACAACAACAGTGAATGCATAGTGAGAGCAACTGAGACACTCAGAACCCTTCACCATAACATCCGTAGTATGACAAGGTTGTGTCCTGTCTCCTCTCTTGTTTATAACATATATGAAGAAAGGAAAAACAGCTGGGCCAGATGAAATCACAATAAAAGAATTAGAAATATTGGGAGAATTTGGAGTAGATATGTTAACCAAAATGTTGAATGATATTTACAGCAGTGGATATTTACCCAGTGATATGCTGAAATCTGTATTTATAGCTATACCAAAAATACCAGGAGCAATTGATTGTGAAGATTTTCGTACAATTAACCTTATAAACCATATCACTAAGCTTCTACTCAGAATCATAATGAGAAGAACCAAAAAGAAAATAAAAATGGAAATTAGTGAAGAACAGTATGGATTTGTGGAAGGAAAGGGCACAAACAATGCAATTTATACATTACGGACACTAATAGAAAGGTCAATAGAGAAACAGAGAGACATATATTTGTGCTTCATAGATTATACTAAGACATTTGATAAAGTAAAACATGATGAACTGATTAAAATGTTGGAAGATATCAACACTGATGGAAAAGATTTAAGAATAATAAAGAATATTTACTGGAACCAAGTAGCAGCAATTAAAATGGGAAATAAAGAGGGTAGTTACGAACAGATAAAGCTAGGAGTACGACAAGGGTGTGTCTTGTCACCAGATCTTTTCTCCCTTTATAGCGAAGTAATAATGAGAGGGATCAAAGAGATGCCAGGAATACTAGTTGGAGGTTATAATATAAATAATATACGCTATGCAGATGACACAGTATTGGCGGCGGATAATTCAACAGACCTACAACAATTATTAGACGTTGTAGTAACAGAGAGTGCAAGGAAAGGACTCTCCTTGAATATCAAGAAAACAGTAACAATGGTAATATCAAAGAAAATGGTGACACCAAAATGTGAAATAGAAATAGAAGGGAAAATCCTTAACCAAGTTGATAATTGTAGATACCTAGGGGCATTTATAACATCAGATGGAAGATGTAGAACAGAGATTAGGAGCAGAATAGGGCAGGCAAAAGCCGCATTTCAGAAAATGAAGAGTATCTTATGCAATAAGTCACTATCACTGAATGTAAGAAAGAGAGTGATGAAATGTTATGTAGAACCAGTTTTGCTGTATGGCAGTGAATCTTGGAATGTAAATGAACAAATTAAGAAGAAATTAGAAGCAACAGAGATGTGGTTCCTGAGACGAATGTTGCGAATTCCTTGGACTGCCAGAGTAACTAACGACGACTGCCTGAAACAGGCTAACAAAACTAGAACATTATATACAACAATAAGACAGAGACAAACAGCTTTCCGTGGTCATGTGATGAGAAGAGAGGCATTGGAGAACATCGTAACAACTGGAAAGATTGAGGGGAAGAGAGGCAGAGGTAGACCAAGAGAAGTGATGCTGGATGGATTGAGACGGTGGCATGGAGGAATATCAGCAGCAGAGTTGATCCAGAAAACCAAAGACCGAGATCTGATGAGAGCCAAGAACGCCTACGCCAGCCGGCACGGCACTTGATGATGATGATGATAGACAACATATGTAAAGAAACCAGCCAAACAGACCGCAAGAACACTGCATGACGAGAACACAGAAGAAGAATATCTGCAAATCTAACCATTAGAGAACTCCTGTTTGTGGACGTCCAAGCACTAATAGCAACATCAGAAGCTGAATTACAAGACCACATGAATAGTCTAAACGAAATGTGTAGGGAACATAATATGAAAATTAGCATAAGTAAAACAGAGGTATTGACTATAACTAAAGAAGAAAAAGCAACAATGATTCACCTAAATGAACATCCCTTGAAACAAGTAAAGAGTTTCAAGTACCTAGGAAGTATAATATCATCAAATAGCAGATCAGAAGACGAGATTGAAAATAGATGCAATAAGGCAAACCAACTCATTGGACAAATGGCTCCAATACTAAAGAACAAACATTTATCAATAACTACTAAGAAAGCACTTTACAACACAATCTTCCTACCAACTATGCTACCAATGCCAAACCTGGACAATGACAGAAAAAGAGAAAAGAAAAATCACAAGAGCAGAAATGAGATTCCTGAGAAGAATACTCAACGTATCAAGAAGAGATAAGATCAGAAATGAAGAAATCAGGACTAAAGTGGGGGTTATAGCAGCACTAGATTTTATTAGAAAGCAGCACGTCAAATGGTTTGGCCATGCAAGTAGGTTACCATTCAACAGCATACCACAACAAGCAATGATGTGCAGACCAGATGGAAACAGAGGAAGAGGCCGACCATGTAAACATTGGACGGAAGGAATAGCAGAGTCCATGGGAATATCGATACATGAAGCCCATAATCAGACATTCTCACGACGTTTATACTTCACCTCGACGCCACAAAGTACAAGAGGAACATGATGAGATGAGATGAGTCCGTGCTGAGGGATGCCATGTGTTCACCGTATAATCTCCAGGATTCATCATTAGATACTTAATATTGTTCATTGGCATTTTGTTGTGCTATTTCTGTTTGTAACATAGTCTTGTTCAGATTTAGATATAATCCATTTTATTAACGTTATCGTCCTTCTGAATATGCTGACCTTAGCTTCATTGTTCCACCAAGTAGTTCTTAATCTTTTGTCTTGACCTACTTTCTTGGTTCCACATTTATTTTCCAGTGTGTCGAGCATTGCAGACTTGAAAATTGTCCATTCCTGATCCATAGTTGAGTAATCATCAGGGATATTCTTATGTAGCTTTTGATTTCTTGTTTGGATCATCTTTAGCCATATTTTTCTGAAGCCTCCTATAATTGATAACATTTGTTCTTACCTTTTTGTTTCTTATTTTCCTGCATGTTAAATTCTTTTTTTATTATAACTGGCTTATGATCAGTATCAATGTCTGTATTTTGGAGTGCTCTTGAATCCATTAGTAGTCTTCTGTCAGATTTCCTAAGAGAATAAAGTCACTTTGAGATGCTTGATCTATGTTGTTCCATTTACACCAGGTATTGGTGTGACTGTGACAATGTTGGATAAAACTTATTGTTATTATTGCTCCTTGTTCAATGCACATGCTAAGTTCACATTGCTATTTACATTCAGTATCTGTGTCGCAGAATGGTCCCATGCATTCATCCCACTGTGTTAGTCTTGTACCTATCTATTTGTCTATTGAAAATGATCCATCACAATAAGTTAATTTTTCTCATTGACATTGTTTAACTTCGCCACGGAGACCAGCATAGGTCGAAGTAGAGAATGATACACAAATAGTGCTGCAACAAGGAAAGATTGCAGGTCCCAATAAAGTAACTGCAAAAATGATAAAATATCTATCCAACTTTGGTATTGATACTGTCAAGGAAATATAAAAATAATATACAGTACAGGATACCTTTCAGGGACCTGAATACGTCCATTTTCATTACACTGGCCACAAAATCAAAAGCTGTTAATTATTAAAACTAATACCTTAATGAGCCAAGAAACTTATCAGATTATACAAGAACAAGTTCAAAATAAAGTGTATAAAAAAGCAGCTGAAAAGCAATTTGGTTGCTGCAAAAATATTGGCACCATTTTGTTTAAAAATGTTTTGAAAATGTACAGATCCCAACAGAAACATAACAACTGTGTGTGTTTCATACTAGAGGGCAGAGTACAACTTGGACAGCTAACTATAGCCACTTTAGTAACATTTTCTAAATTGCTTTTTAATTATATAACCAGCATGCTGGGATATCTCTTGAAAAAACAAATCCAACGGTACCTTATTCATGTCTGTAGGTCAGTTTTAAGCCGAGATATTAATGTTTATGTCAGTTTATCATTTAATATAGACATATAGAAATAACCGATTTTGACCTTTTCACTTTTTGTGACCCTATCTACACACTCACACAACTATTGGTTACACTCATGCCAAGGGAGATCAACACCGCCGCCCGTCTAGCTCAAGGACAGATAACTACTGTCAGTTTATATATATATATATATATATATATATATATATATATATATATATATATATATATATATATATATATACATACTCACATACAAATATATACATCTCCACATCATGCTGTGATGACGTCAGACCCTGCGCGGACTG
This sequence comes from Cepaea nemoralis, assembly GCA_014155875.1. Taxonomy (NCBI): domain Eukaryota; kingdom Metazoa; phylum Mollusca; class Gastropoda; order Stylommatophora; family Helicidae; genus Cepaea; species Cepaea nemoralis. The sequence goes on along the minus strand of JACEFZ010003317.1, from coordinate 351,482 downwards.
CACTCGCAGTCTTGTCAACGCGAGGCTGCCAGCATAGATGCATTTTGACAAAAGATGTTCCGTTGGAAAGATGAAAAATTATCAATGATCACGACCGAGTAGAGTGATGAAAAATTACGTTGAATGCAAACATGTATTTATTATCATTGCCGTCACTCTGAATAGTCCATAAGAATATTAAATGATCATTGAAATATTATGACAAGGAAAACCAATCAATTTCCCGCCATTGAAATATCCCATTACAGCATCATAGCAAGCAATCTTCATCATTTCAGTTTGGGATGTTACCTATGACCTAAATAGTCGAAAATTACACAATACGCGTACAAATGGATGCACAATTTAATTATTCACACTAGATCAATGCCCAAAGTCTATATAAAATGGAATTTACAAGTCTACTTAGGTCTTAAAAAGACAGTCTCTTTATCTCCTTAAGAAGAAACATTTGAGAAGCCAAGATGTATAGATTCGTAGACAATGGAGGGAACTACAATACTCCGTAATCGGTTTCTGTTTTAATGCAATCTTAAAATTACCAGGGAATTTAACATAACGAGTACGCTTACTATCCCCATATTGGAGACAAAGACAAATAACCGACGGTCTCATCTTATCTCATCTCATCATGTTCATCTTGTACCTTACGGTGTCGAGGTGAAATATAAACAGCGGGAGAGTGCCCGCTTATGGGCAAATGCAAAAACGCACCCCAAAAAAATTCTGGTATAATTAAACGAAGTGAAACGTAGTGGCTAGCTAACTACACGCCGTAAAGATATATGACTTGGATGTCAGACCTGTTAGAAGCCTATACTGGGAACAAGTAGCAATAATTAGATTAAAAGAAATTACACACTACATATAGATATAAAAAGAGACCTTGTGGAGCTAGTAAATAGGTCAAATGCAGAATAGACAATTATATTTTTTTAAACAACTCTGATAATTAGCAGTGCAACAGAGAGACTAACAATGAATACCACAGTATGCGGAAAGATATTAAAACAACTAACACATTAACTGATTCCTGCCAAACAAAAAAGTGGATTTGGACCAAACATAAATTGATGGCAGAAAATGGGAAGTAGGGGTGTGTCACAGTAATGATCTAAAAATGGTTAAAGTTGTAGCAACTATATTGTATTATATATCAAATTATAGGAGATTGCACATTAATAGAGAGAGATAGGTTGGTTGGTTGATAGATTAATTGGTAGATGATTTATTGATTTGTGACTGAGTCAATAGGAGATGTAGTGGCATAGTGATCAGGACAGCCTCACCCCCCTCCCCAAGACTCGCCCAGGTTCAGTCTCCAGCAAAGGTTGACTCAGCCTAAAAAATTGGTACTGGACAGTTTTCTGATAATTTTCTGGGAAGCATTTGGTCATCCCACTTCAAATGCTTTAAGAAAATTAGTTTTAATGTAGGCACTGTATAGCAGAAACAATTTTTAAAAACAAAACTCACTGCTTTTAACTGTTAAAACTGCTTATGATGATATTTGATTTGTGTGCGAATTGTTTGGAGATAATTTTAATTTTTTTGTAAATGGTCTTAACCCTTTACAGGGCAGATGTTTGTCCGTTTTTAGCCCTGAACGGGCCAGATTTTTTCAGGTTCTGTAAAATTTCGGGTTGCGTTAGTAAAAACATCACTAATAAGGTGTTAGTCAACCGATTTTAGTTAAATAAACAACACAATGAAGGGAAAAGCATGCAGAATATGTTACTCATGTGATTGTTGTCAGTAATCCATATATGAACACAAATATTTACGAAATACAGCATATTGTTTGTGATTTTCCGTCATCTATACGGCAATTTACAAACACATTTTCAGAATCATAATCACTTTCTTTAAAGTCCGACTCAGACTGCTAATGCAAAGTAACGCTTTTCACTGATATCTAGCTGCGATTAATAGTCAACTTCGTGCCCTTTAATGTCACTTAAATTGAACCTAGCGAAATCTCAACTATCACTTGAAGAATCGCCGAAATCCATTTTGAAAAACTAAGCGTAAAAATCCCGAAAACTATCCAAAAAAGTCCGTAAAAGTCAGTTCAAATTCATAGTAGGTGCTTACAAATGGCGGCCACGTTGTCAAGCTATCGGCGAAAGCGAAAGTAGCTGTTGGAAGTGTCGGAAAGCCGAGAGATCGCGTTTTTACAATGCATAATAATATCGGGCGCTTTCGGCCGATCTGCTCGTTTAAGCAATCAGCCGCAAATTGACATTTTGCCCTGTAAAGGGTTAAAAGACTTGTTTGCCTTTTGGTTGAATTGGTCTGATTAATCAGATGTGTAGCTACTTCATTTTTCAAGAATTACTCATTATGTGACGTTGTGAAATATGAATAGTTTGCAAATAAATGTTGCTGACAGTGGTGAATGGTATGTCTTATTTCAACACTCGAGTAGCCTTCAGGTTAATTCCATCAGTGAACTAGCTGTGATAAGAACATTAATTTTACTTCTGTCTCATTGACTGACATGAGGTCAGTGTGGTTTTAATTTTGAAACTGTGCTGTGCTTTGAACTGCTGTCATGTACATGAAACAGTGACATTAAATAGTTGCCTTATTGTTTACTTCATGTTCAGCTTTGCTGTTAATACACATAATGTTGTTATAAATGCTGTGTTTTACATTTCATCAATCATTTTAACCATCAAATCCCAGAAAATCCAGTCCTGTTCCTGTTTTGCAGTTTATGATGAAGTCCTCATGGTTATTTTTATATTCACCTGATAACAAATATATTTATGCAAGCTTCATCATCATCATATTTTACTCTTGATGCAGTGAGACTTGTTTATGTCACTGCTGATTTGTTGCTTTAAGTAGTGTTACATTTATTGAGGTTTGTCACCTTGCAAAATCAGTGAGACAGACAATATTCATTACATTTCATATATCGGTTTAACTTTCAAAATGAGTCAGTAAAATGCCATGTTATGGTAGGCAGTTCTGTTTGAAACACCACATAATTGCTGTGTATGGCAGAATATAATCTTTGTTAATATGAGAACACTTCTGTATTGGTTTTCTTGTTTTTGTCACATATTTCTGATGTGTGTGTGTGTGTTTGAGAGAGAGAGAGAGACTGAATTAATGACCATCTTCATTGTACTGTATATATACACACACACATATACATGTGTATATTTATGTGTGTGTGTTGTTTTTGTTTTAGAGGTGAATAACATACTGTTCATGTTTTATAATGTTATAGCAGGTTGTGTTATCTAATTTTAGCATTTTTAATGGGGAATAAAGATTACAATTATATTAGCTTATATATATATATATATATATATATATATATATATATATATATATATATATATATATATATATATATATATATATAGTGGTACCTCGGGTTACGAACGCCTCAGATCACAAACAATTCAGGTTATGAACAGCAACTTCGAAAATTTTATGTCTCGGGTAACAAACATTGCCTTGGGTTACGAACGAAGGCGAGAGAGAGAGAAAGAGAGAGAGCAAGGTGTAACATTGGAGACAAACGATCGCATACAGTACTACAGAATAGCTTGTGGATCTTCAGAATGAACAGCTAAAGACATTAAAGGAGGAGCAGTCGTCCGATGATGAGGAGTCAGTGACCGCTTCAACTGCCAGGATTAAAGAAATTTGCAGCAAGTGGGCAGACGTCGAAGACTTCATTGTGAACCATCATCCAAATAAACTTGTTGTTAACAGGGCAGAAAACTTGATGAATGATAACACGATGGCCCACTTCAGAAAGATTCTCGGGCAAAGGAAGCGACAAATTAGTTTTCTTGGTGCAGAAAGATTCCCAGTCGGCTGCCAAGAAACAGCGACAAGATACTCCTGAAACTAATGATTCAGAATAACAAAGAAAGTGACAAATTTCCTATGATCGTTTTCTTGGTAATAAAGATAGACTAAATCTTTTTGTTTTAATTTTACATTTAATTCATTTGGTTGTTTTCTTTCTCTTTATTTAAAACATGAAGTACACGTATTATTTGCGTTTTGTCAGGTAAACGACCGGATGTTAATAAAAAAGAATGATTCTTTCATCTTTACACACACACACACACACACACTCTCTCTCTCTCTCTCTCTCTCTCTCTCTCTCTCTCTCTCTCTCTCTCTCTCTCTCTCTCTCTCTCTCTCTCTCTCTCTCTTTCTCTCTCTCTCTCTCTCTCTTACTTTCCCTACATGGCTATGTAGAGATATGCTTGTTTATGTCTTACATTCTTTTTTTCTACCCTTGTTTTTCTATATTCGTACAACAGTTTGTTACCTTTCTTTTGATATTCCCTTCTCATGCAGAACCTACTTAGATGTGTCTGTTATCCTTACCTCCTGCCAGTTCGTTGATGTCTTCAACTGGGATATTATCTATGCATGTAGCTTTGTTTTTTGGGTGTTTTTTTTTTTTTTTTTTTAAATTACTACTCTCACTTTCTGTTCTAAGATTGTCTCTAGTCTCATCATTTTATGTTCCTTATTACATTGTATATAAATAACAATTATTGTGAAGCTGCAGTGTAAATGACACTGTATAATGTTATGAACTAAAAAGTTTGGTCATGTGTAGCATTTATTGTGCTTACTGGGTGAACTGATGACACTGGTGAGAATTCGCAACAAAATATGAACCAGATATATTGGCCACATTTATCTGTGTGTCATCAAACAAGTGTAACAATGCAGAAGATTTATTCTGTCCCTGTCAAATTTTGAGAAAACAAATTATGAAATGTTGCAACTATAAATATTAATATTGCATCTAGAAAAGTACAATTTAATTTTAAAACAGCTAAAAACAGCTTTAAACATACTATCATTGTGCTATCAATTAGTTTTTCCACATTGAAACTACATTTTTTTTAAATTCTTAGGAACATGTTACGCCAGCAATACTGAACAGTGACAGTAAGAGACACCAGAAAGGGGGAAATACATAATGCCAAAAATATAAAGACATAGAAAACCATACAGATTGTATACATAATTCACTTTATCTTTGGATAAGTACCAAGGTTGACCAGTTGGGCAGAACTGTAGTAAATAAAGTATTGCTGTAGTAAGTCAGTTACATGAAAGTGTGGAGCAGTGTGTTATGACGTAACTGAGTATTAATGTAGCAAGACTAATTATATGCTTGTGAGATGGTATATCAATGAAACAAATCTACAGCATATCAGCGATGTATGAAGAACAATACACTGGAGTGGCTTAGAGATTACAACATCCACCTATGACTCATTCAGACCAGGTTCGATTCAGGACGTATTTTTTTTTATTTATATAAAATCAGAAAAGGTACAGTGTACTCTGGCCACCCTTCCTCATATTTCATGGCCTAGAATATGTGAAACCCTAACACATCATACCTGGACACAGTATCTACTAAGGGGCCACCTTCTTTACCCACAATAGAATATTTATAGCATGTCTGATTCTGGTACACACAGGTTTAGATCCATGCTCATGCTACAGAGTGTGTGTACTGTACTGAGATTCTCCTTGTGTAATGTAAGGGGGAGAAGGGAGCACTTATGGAGATATCTACAAATGTTACAAATGTAATTGTTTATCCTTGACTCATTGAAATGTATTTACCACATGCTAAATAAACATTTACTATAGCTCGAAACTAATCAAAACTAATGGAATGGAGTATGACTAAGTATTGTGTTTCTAGACATGTATTTTCCTGAAACAAGTGCTCATGTCTAGCTTCAGTTATACCACTGTACTTGAATGTGTCATTCTGGCCCTGTAGCATGGGCCCTGCATGAAAATACATGGGAAGAAAGAGACACAACTAAAGCAAAGCATTTCACCATCGATACTATAAAATGTATTAACTTTAGGAAAGGATACTGGAGAAGTATATTTAAAATGTGTCACCTGTGATGGCTCACAGTTTACCTTGCAGTCCTACAACCCCCCTCCCCCCAACCACCACCACCCTTTTCCCATCATTGACAAAATTGAGGAAACTGTATTCAAATGGGGTAGTGTTGCTAGGTGGGTATTAACTTTTGACATTGTTAAGGTAAACATTGATTTAGAAAAAAAACACAAGTGATTAAAGAAAACTAGGAGTAAGTTATTTTATTTACAGATTGACACACTTCAGACCCTCTCTGAAACAGCTGTGTGGCCGAGACAAATTTGGCACTTTTCTTTGTAATAATTTTCTCAATAATGTGATTCTGGTGACTTTGCATGCTTGATGTCTGAGTGATGAATCTGCACACAAATAAGATGTTTGGCTTGGTACTTCACAGCATCCTACTGGCAGGACCATCTGTCACTGACAATGTGTGAAATACTAACCAAAGAATGGGGGGAGATTATTACCTGGGACAAAGTATGTCTGAAAAACTTGTCACTTATAGGATAAATTAAGATAAGGAAATGTGAAGGATCAGATGTTGAGAAAAACTGAGTCTATTTGGGTTTGTGAGCTTGAATCAGGTTGAAATCGATCACAACATAAGCTTCAATTGTAATGATTTCAGAGAATAACCATATAACACTTGGTTTCTTGTGGACTTGATAATTATTATGAATACGGTAATGGTTGTATTTCTGTTAAGGTACTTTACACATGAAATTCTTGTTAAGAAAATTCTGTTTATAGTTATAGAGTATTCCATATTAACATATTTTTGATCTTACATAATTGTAATATCTATTTTGTGGTATTAATAGCTATACAAGTTTTTAATAATAATTTATCTGGAAATATTTAGGCTGTCATATGCATCTTTCTGTAATTTTGAACCAAAAGTGTGTAACATTTGTTATAAATGTTGAATGTTTAATGTAGGCAGTGTCATTCGTCTAAAACCTCAAACTGATAAACATATTACCGGCTTCCTGAAGCTATCCATGCTCTGATTATAATTGATATTACCACCTTCCTGAAGCTAGCCATATTCTGATTACAATCGGTATTTCCGGCTACTTGAAGCTAGCCATTTGATTATAATCTGTATTACCGGCTTTCTGAAGCTGGCCACATTCTGATTATAATTGGTATCAGAGAAGGCTAATCAAAATCACTATTACAATTTATTCATTTCTATTTACATAATTGTCACTGCAGTTTATAAATATTTGAACAGATATAATTTTATGACTACATAATTGAGCTTTTATTTTAAGTAATTATTGTATCTGCAGCAAAGAACCTCAATGGCTCGGAACGCTGAAGAAGAAGAAGAAGAAGAAGAAGAAGAAGAATTATTTCTTAAAATCAAAACTCTGTATTATCATTTATTTTTAAAATAACTAATATGTTATAATAATGAGGGTTATAGAAAACGTATCATTATGGGTTTCCTCACAAATGTTTACAATAAAATGACTGATTTTAATATGCTTCTTTGTTTCTAAGAGAGTATTCTTTAATGATGAAAGGAAAATCCCACCTGCATTTCCACGTGATAGAGGTTTAGAAAGACACCACGGTGTGGCATACGATGCTCTGGAGACAGAGTATTCGCTGGAATATATGGAAACTTACACTTGAGAAGAACTGAGCACACACTTGTCCAGACAATCAGACATTGTCAAAGGCAGATGTCACATATCACCCATACGATATGAAAGGCATGGGGAAACCCACTACTGTCCTTCAAAGACCAAGTTTATGATTACGTCAAAAATAGGTAAAAATACTGCAAATATGGAAACCTCAGTAATATGTGTCATTCTTCTCAAGGTTTCTTGAGTCATTATCAGACAAAATACGTATAATATGTATGCAACATTGAACATCAGGACAATTTGAAACTTAGTATGTTGGATAACATCAAGAAAGAAATGGAAAGACCATAAATATCTTTTGCCAAGTTAGACAAGAAGAAATGATGAAGAATACGAGAGCCAGAAATAGGTAATGCACTCAGGAAGTGAAAAAATAAGATCAGGCTTCTGCTTTTTCTGTCATCTTCCAGTGACTTGTTCATGATCAGCTGAATTTTGCAGCTAAAGTTTTCTACCGGATGAGATAGCCAGTCTGATGCCAATCCTCCTTAATTACTTCCTATGACCTGCATGGTAGGTTGCAGTGCTACTATTCTTTGCTTTCCTTATGGACTTTGATAACACATGGGCGAGATCAAGGATTGCAGTAGCCAAAAAATGCATTCCAATAGAAAGAAACATTAAGCAACATCAATACTGAACTGTGAAACAAATCACATTGTATACCTGGCCTATAGCACTGTATGGCTCTGAAATATGAACTCTAGAAACAAGCTTTTGAGATGTGGTGTTATTGTAGGATGTAAAGAATAAACTGGACAGAAGAAAAACCAAATGAACAATTTCTTAAAGACATTGGAAAAAAAAGGACAAGTATGGACATCATGCAAAATGTTATCTCAGCTTGGTAATAATATAAGACAATGGAGGTCTAGTAATGTAAAAACTGGATGGCAAGATCCAAGGTAAGAAAATAGAGGGTGTCCTAGGAAAACCTAGACCTACAACCTTCAGGCATGCAAGAATGTTGAGTTGAATGTTGACGTACGCTGAGCTGAAGAAGGTTGCTGAGAATAGGAGACTGGAGAGACATGGTAGAATACTTCAACCTAGTTGTCAGACTGACTGACCGGATGATGATGACAATGATATTGGTTGAACTCACACTAATCCTCTATGGATGTATACCCTGTTTAGACAGAGAAGCTTGCATTGGCTTGGTCATTCTAAACATGTCATTTGTCATCCTGACCGGATGATGATGACAATGATAGCGGTTGAACTCATGCTAATCCTCCATGGATGTATACCCTGTTTAGACAGAGAAGCTTGCATTGGCTTGGTCATTCTAAACATGTCATTTGTCATCCTGACCGGATGATGATGACAATGATAGCGGTTGAACTCATGCTAATCCTCCATGGATGTATACCCTGTTTAGACAAAGAAGCTTGCATTGGCTTGGTCATTCTAAACATGTCATTTGTCATCCTGACCGGATGATGATGACAATGATAGCGGTTGAACTCATGCTAATCCTCCATGGATGTATACCCTGTTTAGACAGAGAAGCTTGCATTGGCTTGGTCATTCTAAACATGTCATTTGTCATCCTGACCGGATGATGATGACAATGATAGCGGTTGAACTCATGCTAATCCTCCATGGATGTATACCCTGTTTAGACAGAGAAGCTTGCATTGGCTTGGTCATTCTAAACATGTCATTTGTCATCCTGACCGGATGATGATGACAATGATAGCGGTTGAACTCATGCTAATCCTCCATGGATGTATACCCTGTTTAGACAGAGAAGCTTGCATTGGCTTGGTCATTCTAAATTGTCATCAGTCTGGTTTCTAGTGTTTTGCTTGCTTACATGAATGTTCACATGTACAAGATCATCACAGAAGCTAATGTTCACTTTATCCAGCTTCTAGCACTCTGACCTTTCTTTCTTCAGCTCAGCGTACGTCAACATTCAACTCACCATTCTTGCATGCCTGAAGGTTGTAGGTCTAGGTTTTCCTAGGACACCTTCTGTTTTCTTACCATGGATCTTGCCATCCAGTTTTTTCATTACCAGACCTTCATTGTCTTATTACCAAGCTCAGATAACATTTTGCATGTGACCATGGTGATCTTGTTGTCATATTTTGCTATGTGAATGGTGTTTGTCCATCAAGAATGATGATGACCATTCATTTCATCCAGTGGGGTTGAAAGTATGGAGCTGTGAGTTCTAAGTTGGCTGGTGAGGCCTGTTTTGGCTCGAAATGTTCTTTGACAATGTGGACAAAGATTGTTTGATGTTCCAAGAGGAGGATCTCAAGCGGTGGTGTTTTTGTCCAGCCTTTTTTTTTCCACAGCGCTTGCAGTCCTACTTGCTTCACAAGTGACTACACCCTTGCATAATAATGTATGCCATGAATTTCTGTCTTTGGCAGCAGTCTCCCAAGTGTCCTGATGAATTCCAAAAGCTTTTAGTGAAATATTCAGAGTATCTTTAAAGCGTTTCCCCTGGCTGCCTTGGGAGCGTTTACCACAGCGCACCTCACCAAAAAATATCATTTACAAAGCCTGTGATCTTGCATGCGAGTCAAGTGACCAGCCCAGTTAATCTGATTCTTCATTAGTAGAGTGTGGATACTGGGCATGGATGCTCTTTCTAAGACTTCAGTGTCTGGGATCTTTTCTTGCCATTTCATCTTTAATAGCTTCCTAAGGCAGACTATGGAAGTGGTTTAATTTCCTATCATGTCACTGGTAAACATTCCAGGTTTCACAAGCATATAGCAGTGTGGACAATATAACTGCTTTGTAGACTTTCAGCTTTGTTTGCAGGCTTATTCCATTTCTGTCCCACACATTTCTTTTACAGTCAGCCAAAGGCCTCGCTGGCTTTGGCGATCCTTGCAGTTACTTCGTCGGCAATTGTCGTAGCTTGTGACACAGTGCTGCCAAGATAGGTGAATTTGTCCACACACTCATTCTTTGACCATTCCTCTTGATATTTGGCTCGTATGATTAATCCCTGGAGGTGGCTGGTACATAACTAGTCTTTTCCAAGTTGATATTAAGCCCAAAGTTGGCATAGGCAAAAGAGAAAGCTGAATCATTGTGTTTCATGTCTGTCTCTCAGGTGGCATATAAAGTGCAATCGTCAGCAAACAGGAGCTCTGACTGGTGTCGCTGGTAGTTTTGGTTTTAGCTTTCAACCTTCTGAGATTGAACAACTTTCCATCCATCCATGCGGTAGTTGATGTCTATTCCAATGTTGTTGTTTTCAAAGGCATTGGTCAGCATAGCTGAAAACATGAGGCTGAACAGTGTTGGTGCCAGGACATAGCCTTGCTTCACTCCATTGGTGACAGGAAAGGGCTCGGGCAGTTCACAATTTTTCTGGACATACCATCATGAAATAGCCGCACTATTTGGACAAAATTTCGTGGACAGCCATATTTCGCCATAATCTTCCACGGTCCTTCTCTGCTGACTGTATCAAAAACCTTGGTAAGATCACTGAAAGTGGAGAACATTTCAGAGTTCTATTCTTGACATTTCTCTTGCAACTGTCTTGCAGCAAAACTCATGTCAACAGTTCCTTGTTCTTTTTTTAAAGCCACATTGACTCTCAGGAAGAAGACCTTGGTCGAGATAGACTGTGAGGTGATTGAGAAGAATCTTGGTGAGTATCTTCCCTGCAATTGAGAGCAAGGAGTTGCCTCGGTAGTTGTCACAGGATTGGACAGTTTCCTTTACGTTTGTATAGGTGGACTATTAACACGTCCTTGAAATCTTATGGCATCTTGTTCACCCATATGTTTGTAAAGACTTGGTGAAGCTTTAAAAAAGTCGCTTAAAAGTCGACAGGGGTCGACTTCATTGTACCGGGTTTTATCCCATTTGGCTCTGTCTATTTCCGCAGTGCGGAAAGCGTCACTGCTCTATCAGAACTGGTCCACCTGCTTTGTAGATCTCTGTCGAGATTGAGTCAGGACCAGAGGCCTTACCGCTGGAAAGTTTATGGATAGCTTTGTTAATTTCCACTATGGTTGTTAAGTCAGCAAGAGTACCATTATTGGGGACTTGGAGAAGGCAGTTGGTGGTTTCGTCATTGCTGGAAGAGCTTTCATTTAAGATGTTGCTAATATGCTCTGCCCAGTGTTGGAGGATTTCTTTCTTGTCGGTGATCAGTGCTCCCCCATCTGCACTAAGGAGTGTAACTAAGCCTGGTGATGTAGGACCATAGACCACTTTTAGTGAGTCATAGAAGTTTTTCATGTCATGTCTGTCAGCAAAGCCTTGAATCTCATCAGCTTTGTTGTTCAGCCAGGAGATCCGCATGTGCTAAAGTTTCTGCTGCATGACTCTCCGGATGTTGTCGAAGACATTGTTTTTTAAATGTTGACTTTGATCGTTCAAATATGCCTTGTGGAGAAGGTTTTTCTCGCCAGCGATTGGTTGATGTCTTCTGACAATGTGAATACCCAGTCACAGAAAACTGCCACATAACTAAGAAACAAAGCCTGCTACGAGGGTAAGTTAATAAGTAAGTCACAAATGGCTGTAGAAAAATAACTAAATACGATAACTTGAAACAAGTTTATTTTTATACATACATTATCCCTTTATTTCTCAACATAATTTCCACAAACATTGATGCACTTATCCCATCGTTTTATCAGTCCTCCCAAACTGGCTGCATAGAACTGTGTGCTCTGTTTTCTAAACTACGTTTTCACTTCACTTTCAACTTCAGCGTCATTCACAAAATGTCGCCCACCAAGGTGGGTTGTCAGTGTTTATGCTGAAAAATGTTTGTCCTGTAAATCGGTGCATAGCTGGGTAGAAAAAGTAAAGCGGGTGAGTCAATAAGTAAGTCACACATTTCTGTGGGATGGCCAGTAAATGAAAACAAAGCACGCAGTTCTATGCAGCCGGTTTGGGAGGACTGATACAACGATGGGATAAGTGCATCAATGTTGGTGGAAATTATGTTGAGAAATAAAGGGACAAGTTCTGTATAAAAATAAACTGGTTTCAAGTTGTCATCATATTTAGTTTTTTTTTCTACAGCCATTTGTGACTTACTTATTAACTTACCCTCGTATAACATCCGGATTGGTAAGGCAGCAACAAAAATGAACAGGTTAAGAAAAAGAGTCTGGGAGAACAGGAAGCTTACTGCCAAAACAAAAGTCCATGTCTATCAAGCTTGTGTCCTTAGTACTCGTCTTTATGGCAGTGAAGCCTGGACAACTTACTCACACCAAGAGTTTAAACAGCTTTCATATGCTGTGTCTGTGAAGAATTCTTGGTATTAAGTGGCAAGACAAAATCACAAATACTGAAGTATTGGAAAGATCAGGTTGTGTGATGGTTTATTCCATGCTCAGTCTTCGTAGACTTAGATGGATAGGACATCTTAGGAGGATGGATGATGGTAGAATACCAAAGGACATCTTTTTTGGTGAATTACAGATGGGTAAGAGATCTCAGGGTCGGCCTCTACTACAATACAAAGATGTGTGTAAGCGGGACATGATTGATACAGGCATTGATAATGCACATTGGGAGCAAGACGCCGCTGAACGTGTTGCATGGAGGGCAAACAGAAATGGAATAAAGACAAAGGAGAAAATTATTGCAGATAAGTCACTCACCGAGCGTGTGAGACATAAGATGATGCATGATGGTGGAAATGACCATGTGTTCACATGCACCCACTGTGGACGAACATTTACGGTGCGAATTGGCCTTATCAGTCACATTCGCTACCGCCATGGGTAATAGTTATTATGCCTTTTTGAAGCACTAACTATCGTCTGTCAAGACGGCAAGATGCCAAATGAATGAATGAATGATACCCTTGTATATGAACGGTTGTACTTGTAATTAACAGAGACGGACTGACCGTAATCTCTGTAGCTCATTTTGAACCCTGCAAGTGTTTTTCTCTAGAACCAAGTGCAAAAGTGACCAAACCAACTGTCCATCAGTCATGGAAAAGACAGTCACATTGTGCCATTTTGGTGCCTGCAGCACAACCGAATAATTTTAGTACCATTCAATAAATACCTTTTATAAGACCTGTGGCCTTGGTCATCACTTAAGTTACCAGTCCATGATTGTCAGCGCCAAGTTCTCTGTGATACTTACTGTAGGCAATGTCAGAATTGTACAACATAACATAACTTGATTGAAAAACATAACAGCGTAGCTTTTAGAGTTACTGCATGAAAACATGCACAAGTAACTCTTTCCTGTCGGTTCGCCTTGTGACATTTTGCTGCCTAGTGAAATTTACTGGTCGAGGTGAAAGAACCACTAAATTTCTCTACCCAGACCAGAGCGATTGCTAGCCCTTTAAAATTTTCCAGAAACCCTACGGGAAATGGGTCTGTGTTGAATACAACTCAGTCAACTGCGCAAATCCGGCACGCAGGCGCATTCGTACGTTCAGCACACAAAGACTTGAGTTGTGAGCTGAGCTAGCTGGCGGGCAGACGGCCTTATGGCCCAGCGCTAATTGTGTTATGGCGAGTGGGACGACCCATGTCTTGACAGGTTTCAAAGAACTTCGATATCAAGTCCTATTGATTGACAACGTCTCCCATATTAACAGTTGTGCCGCGAGTTAAAGGTATCTTCTTCTGCTGCTGCTGCGTTCACTCTGAGTTTTTTTCCAGACGTGATTGCGTTGTTTCTGTTTACAGCAGAGCTGCGTTCTTGCGCCGTTAGGCCGACACATCCAACTTCTGAAGGCATTTGTTGACCGGGTTAACCTTCTCAGGGGTTGAAGGTATGTGTAAGGCATTTAAAAAAAAAAAAAATTAATGCAGTGTCGATAAGCCGTGTGTCAAGAACCTGAATTCATACAGGCATGCTGCCCACTTCATTCATCCCTCACGATCACAAACACGATGGTATGAATGGTATATAATAAATCAATATTTATTCTACACAATTACTATCAGGCGATATGGCCACACAGATATATACAGCTCGCTTCTCGAGCATACATTAATCGCATTCAAATACTCAAACACATTATTCACACTCGTTATGTCTCACTGCGTCCTGTCTAAACTACACAGTGGCTAGAGTAACATCACACAGGTCTTGTCGCTCTAACTGTCAAGTCCGGTCTGCCTGAGTTTACAGGTCTCGTTCAGTTACTGGTCCTTAGTCCTCGTGCGGTCAGCAGCGCTGCGTGCTGCGTCACTTGTCACGTGGTTCAGTATTCGTTAACCTACAGTGGTACTACTGTTCAGTCTGTTTACGGGTAGTTCCCCGTGGCCAACGTCCCCTGTCCGATCTTGGGAGTTGATCCCCGTCATGTCCTTGTTATGACACGTGCGTGTCCCATCCATGTCCTAATTATGACACGTGCGTGCCCTATCCATGTCCTGTCCTAGACTGTTTGGAGTTCTATCTCCTTATACTGTCTCTCTCTATCTATTCTCTTGTAAAGGTCCTTATCAATGTCTTGTCTCTGTCCTTTTATTACTTCTGTCTTTGTCCTACTTCTATCTATATATCCAGCTCTTTGACACGCTCTCCCCCCCCCCCCCTCTGTATTGCGTCACTAAATTCAAGTTATTGGGTGTGACGCAATCTGTCGTAACATCTAAAAACAAATAGTTGTGTCTAATTTTGTCAAAGTGCTGGCTAGGTTAATTAATCATGTCCTGGGTATAATCAATGACTTATGAAAGTCTGATGTCACACTGTGGTATTTATCCACTGGCTTATGGTCAGCGTCGCACAACTGTATTGTTGGCCAGAGTCCACACTCATCTTCATTACACATATGGAAGCTGTAACGAACCAAAGCCTAAATGTCAATAAGACCTGCTTTTCAAAATGTCGATTGACCGACATCCCGAACAAATTGTCCTGTTACGGGTACAAAACATGAATAAAATTCATGGCTTCCATGCAATGTTTCTCCAACTCTATTACACGTTGTGTGTTAGCTAATGTTCACCTCTCTAACTTCCGTTTGTGGGTAAATTTTCACTGTGTTCTCAAAGTTTCCTAAGTCTGTTATGTCCCCTGTTCATGTGTTTCCCCCCTTTCCTTTATATTGCTGTCTGTATCTTTATCTGTACGTATATCTGGTTGTTTGCGTGTTTATTTAACCCTTAGTGTATGTTTAAATCACAATCATAGATGTATGTCTATAATTTACTGAATGACGTTTTCAAGCATCGCAGATTGGTTTACGCAATCACGAATGAATGCGTTTGCTTAATTTATGACTGCTCAGCCGAGCTGAGATGCTGGAAAATACTTCCTATACATGTAATGTAATAATGGCAACAACACACATAAAACTACACAACTACATGTGTCACATATAAGACGAAGACAAATCATAAAAACTCTTTGGTGCAGCAAAAAAAAAAATGTCCCTTTGTTCACTCACATATTATTTAATACATTCACTCTATCCTTGCTCTCGTCTTTCTCTCTCTACATTCACTCATCACAGTTTTAGAAAAAATTTATGTCATTAAAATAATATCATGAAATAGATTGGAGACAAAACCAAAAATTGAAAACATAGTTTTGGCTCACTCTATAACATTCCGTAGAGCCGAATAATAGTGCTGTATATTAGCACTAGTCTATCTTATTTATAGTATTTACAAGTTGACTGGATTGACTAGGCTAATCCTACGTATACTAACTATTCTAATTACATGCTCTATTCTACTTTGGTGTGCTGAGATTTATTAACTAAGGGAAGATAATCTAAGTAACTAAATGAAATGAAGTGAAATGTGTTGGTTCCCTTAATCTAACTATTGTTCCCTAATTCTAATTACGTTATACTTTTAAACTAATCTGTCTTAACTAAACTAACATGTCCTAACTATATATAATTAGCGATTGAATGATAGTCTATTACGAGACTTATAAGATGTAATTAAGTAATGTACTTATATTTACGTCTAATTATTCCTGTATCTACATGGGAGTCGGAAAAATGGTGTTACTAATTTACTGACAAGAAAAGTTGTTATGTAATTCTAAACTAAACTACACATAAATCTAAATTATGATGTGAAACTTCAATAAAAATATTATCATATATATCACAAATACATGCATTTTACACTAGTATAATAGTTAAACTAAGTTGCTCCATGCAAGGTGATGATGTCGCATCCTTTCCCTTTGAATATCTTCATTCTACACAGTTTCTATTTACAATGTTCGATATTCGACGCGATGTTCCTGAAGTGTCTATTTACAATGTTCTCTTCCTCTGTGTCAACTATATGTAATGGTATCGACATTGCTCGTCGTTCATATATGTACAAAGTCTGATTCACAGTAATCACTATGTTCGAGAACAATCTGCTGCTGGTGTTAATGACGATGATGGTGTTGCGTCGTCTTTCTGCTGCACTTCAGATATTTCAAAGTTCGAAGGTCTAGAAAGCATGTCGGCCAGTGTGTTACTTCTACCATTTAATATGTCTGTCCGAAAATGAATAATTCTGGAGTATCAGGGACCATCTGTAGATCCTGTTGTTCTTATGGACTCCTGTCTCCATGACTGTGAGCGGGGAGTTGTCAGTTTCGATGACAATGTGTTTTCCTGCCAAAAATCTATGTAGTTTATGGACACAGTACACAATAGCTAGAGCCTCCAATTGAGAGACATCATACTTAGCCTCAGTAGGGGTAATCTTGCGACTTACATACATTACTGGGTGGAGAATGTCGTCATACTTCTGACATAATACGCCTGCGATGGATACTGCACTGGCGTCTGTCCTAAGGAAATATTGTAAATTTGGGTTAGGTAACCGAAGGATTGGGACATTGCTAAAAAGATGCTTAAGTTTTGACATTGCACTCATTAAAATAGCATCTTGTACATCAATTTTGACATTCGACTTTAATAGATTAGAAAAAACACTGGTGATTTCTGCCAAATTGGGAATGAACTTGTTGTAATAGTTCACCAAGCCAAGTAAACTTCTCACTTGCTTTTTGCTGGTTGGCATAGTGAGATTCAAAATTTTGGTCACAATTTTGTTATCAGTTTTCAATTGGCCTTTAGATATTGTATGGCCTAAAAAATTTGTTTTACCTGTATAGCTTATCACATTATACATAATACACAAAGATGTTATTGTATTGTAAGATGACATCACAATTTTACACATTTGCAAAAATGGTGGGAAAATATGTCCTCTTCCAATATATGCAAGTAATATCAGTATCACTTCCCATGGACATTTGTTTGCTGTATGGTGTAGTTTGTACATATAGCATATTGTCCATATAACTTTCCACAAGATCAGTTATCTCATCGTGCTGGAGCCATTTTTGTGGCGTGTGTTTGAGTTTCCGTAGTTTCCTCTGCCATTTTGATTCTTCCCTTAAGACTACTGTCAGTGTGTTTTGTGTTAATCATAATGTGTTGTGCGTCATGTTACCTAACAATGTCTATTTGATGAAAATATGAGTTTTGTCCTGTGACTAATGTATGTGTTGTCTGTTGTGTGTCCTGTTTGTACATATTACTGTTGTCATCTGATGTTATTCTATTTGTGATCATCCTTTCTGCTGGTTTAAATATTAGGTGTTTATCACTTTTATACACAACAGTGCAACAATTTGCGTGAGCAACAAATGGATTATGCTCCCTTTTTTAGTGTTTTGTTTTATTATCCCTGGTTGTGTCCTTTAATTTAGTAATTTCTGGTAGATGTTCTTGTTTGTCTTCTATCTGAATGCTTGGTGTGATTGCATTGTGTTCGTCTTCTGTCTCCTGTTCTTGTCTTTAGTAACATGGTTTGAGTAAGTTGATATGGAATATCTTGAGTTTGTGGTTCAGTGATATTTCATACTCAACGTCGGTTAATTTCCTAACTATTTTGAATGGCCCTTGCCATGTCATTGCTAATACATCCCTCTTATTGGGTAATAGCGCTAAAACCTCTTGCTCAGGTTGAAGTTCCATGGCGTTTGCCACTTTGTGGGCATGGACTTCTTTCCATGCTTTTATGTCATTAATGGAACATTTCTTTACCTGAGGCAGGCACCCGATTATAAGATCAGTACATGGGTCATCTAAGATAGCACATGTAAATGTGCCAGATAAGAAAGGGGTATTTATACGAGCCGTTGCTAACGGGTACTTCTCTATGTTCCCCGAAAAAGTTCGGCAGCTTACAAACTGGCCTGTATAGTCTTCTGGATTGGCCAGTTCCTTCCTTAGACCGATCATGGTACTGCCGCTATCGATTAAGAGTTGGCAAGGTTTATCATTGACCATTCCATCGTAGAGTTCTAATTTACCTATGGAGGCAACTGCTGTATTTGCGTTCTCAGTTGAACACGGTACTGAATGCCCGCATTCTAGCATTCCGTCTTCATGGAATTTTTGACATATATCACATCTTTCAAAGTTAAGTACGTCACTTGCAGCTACCACATTCTCTCCGGATTGTAATATTCTTTCATTCTCACTTTCAAGCTCACTTTCACTCTCAGATGATGTATCAATAAGCACAGCATTAGTGGCTCTTAATCTCTGACGTCCAACACACCTGGAACTATAATGACCAAACGACCGGCAAAAGAAGCATTTGACTGCACGTCTATACGTGTTTCTTTTGTCCTCTTGTTTCTTTATCATCATCTCCAGGTGAGATGAATAGCCTGGGTTTTTGTCACACATAGCAAACTGATCATGAAAAAAATGGCAATATGGACATTGAGGTGGCTTTGTTTTTGGTTTCTCCCTCATTTGAAATGGTTTCTCCCTCATTTGGAATGGTTTTTGAGGTTTACTTTTTGCAAAAGCCACTATCTCAGTTTCTTCTATGGTTGATTTAAATATGTCCCTATTTGAAGAAAAATATGCTGACCCCCGTTTCTCTAGCTGTTCTAACGACTCTACATCAGCTTGCTGTAGAAATTTGGCAAAGGGAGTTGGGACCGTCGAGATAATTTTGTCCATTATCATCAGGTCTTTGAGCTTTTCAAAGCTTTTATTTACCTTTGCAGCGTTCAGCCACTTACTGTATAAACTCTGTACATTAGATACATAATCAATGAATGTTTCGTTAGGTTTTGGTTTTAATTTTGAAAACTGAATTTGGTAACCTGAGGCGTCTAGCAAAAAATGTTGCATAATGCGTTGATGGATGTAATCATAATTATTTCTTAGCTCTTGGGGAATGGATTCTATTACTTTTAAGGGCTCCCCAGAGAGATTTTTCATATATATCATTGCCCAGTGTTCTCGTCGAACTTCCTGGAATTTTAGCTGGAATTCCACATTCTCTGTCCAGGCAGAAATTGAGTCTCCTTGGCAGAAGGGTTTGACTATCCCTTTGTACTTGCTAAACTTATTCTCTTCTTCTTTACTCTTTGTCTTAGTTGTTGCTATGTGTACGTGAGATTCAATTTCCAACTCTTTCATCTTCAACTGGGTTTGTGACTCAATCTCCAGTTGTTTTTCTTTTAATTTTGTTTCTTCTGATCTATGAGCTAGTTCTAATTCTTTTATAGCTAGCTCTTTTAATTTAGTGGCTTCAGTCAGCTCTGCTAGGTCTTTTTGATGCTGTCGTCTCTGGGATCGTTCCTCTCTTTCTGCGTTTTTAGCTTCTTTTTTCAATTACTGCCAGTCTATCTGTATGTTCTCTGTATTTTCGCTCTGCCCACTGTTCTAATTTATCTCCACTCAATCCTAGGTCTTTACCCGCTTCTATGCATTCTTTTAATGTCGACATTTTTGTTAGTTAGTTTATACACACAACCAAAAATAAGAAATACTTTTTCTATACTATTATTTCTAATTGTTCACAGTATTCAAAAATATAAGATGATTTTCTATGATGCACTAATCAAAACTATCTATGTACTTATCAGACAACTTTCAGCTTTTCCGGGCCTAATGGAAGTTGTCTTCTCTCAGTTCAGTTTCTACTGTTGTTCTGACTGCTTCTGCTCTGCATTCTGTTATATAGAGCAGCAACAATTAGCATTCAGAAAACACACACATGCAAAGATATATTAATTAACAATACTTCTCTGTCGTCGTTCTCTCCGATGGGATGCTGAAATGCGAAATTAGTGTATTAAATTTTGTCTGTCGTTGTGTCAGTTGTCTCGTCTTTGTCATGTAGTCTTCACTGGCGTGAGGCATCAGCTGAAACATCTCTGTGAAACATGTTAATTTTCATTATATATTTCACAATTGTTCACAATTTTCCAAACATAATCTTTCTTTGTCACTCTTTCGTAAGCGCTCTTACACTTTCACTCTTTTTGCGCTACTCTTGCTTTTCACTAGGCAATGAGTTCTTTCACACGTTCTGTTACAATCACGCTGTAATCATCTTCTTAGAAAAAAAAAGTCGCTTAAAAGTCGACAGGGTCGACTTCATCGCACCGGGTTTTATCCCATATGGCTCGGTCCCTTCCCGCAGTGCGGAAAGCGTCGCACAAAGCACGAACTCCGTAGCTTTTAGCGACGACCCACAGGAGTCTCCGAAACATTTGACTCGTAAACCGAAGGGTGCGGCCCGGAATTGAACCCACAACCTTCGGAGCACGAGTCAAACGGCTTGACCACTTCGCCACAGAGACTCCCAATCATCTTCTTGCTGTTATTAAACAACCACACAATAAATCATAGTTCATTTAAACTTTCTAATCTCACTTTTGGTGTTGTCATGATGAAAAACAATCACTCTCTTGTATAGCTTATCACATATACATAATACACAAAGATGTTATGTATTGTAAGATGATGTCACAATTTTACACATTTGCGAAAATGGTGGGAAAATATGTCCTCTTCCAATATATGCAAGTAATATCAGTATCACTTCCCATGGACATTTGATTGCTGTATGGTGTAGTTTGTACATATAGCATATTGTCCATATAACTTTCCACAAGATCAGTTATCTCATCGTGCTGGAGCCATTTTTGTGGCGTGTGTTTGAGTTTCCGTAGTTTCCTCTGCCATTTTGATTCTTCCCTTAAGACTACTGTCAGTGTGTTTTGTGTTAATCATAATGTGTTATGCGTCATGTTACCTAACAATGTCTATTTGATGAAATGTGTAGGGAACATAACATGAAAATTAGCACAAGCAAAACAGAGGTAATGACTATAACTAAAGAAGAACAAACAGCAACAATTCACCTAAACAAACATCCCTTGAAACAAGTAAAGAGCTTCAAGTACCTAGGAAGTATAATATCATCAAATGGCAGATCAGAAGACGAGATCGAAAATAGGTGCAATAAGGCAAATCAACTCATTGGACAAATGGCCCCAATACTAAAGAACAAACATGTATCAATAACTACTAAGAAAGCACTTTACAACACAATCTTCCTACCAACTCTGTGCTACCAATGCCAAACCTGGACAATGACAGAAAAAGAGAAAAGAAAAATCACAACAACAGAAATGAGGTTTCTGAGAAGAATACTCAACGTATCAAGAAGAGATAAGATCAGAAATGAAGAAATCAGGACTAAAGTAGGGGTTAAAGCTGCTCTAGATTTTATTAGGAAGCAGCAAGTCAAATGGTTTGGCCATGCAAGTAGGCTACCAGTCAACAGCATGCCACAACAAGCAATGATGTACAGACCAGATGGAAACAGAGGAAGAGGCCGACCACGTAAACGTTGGACGGAGGGAATAACAGAATCCATGGGAATGTCGATATACGAAGCCCATAACCGGGCACTCTCACGAAATTTATACTTCACCTCGACACCGCAAGGTTCAAGAGGAACATGATGAGATGAGATGAGATGAGTTTTGTCCTGTGACTAATGTATGTGTTGTCTGTTGTGTGTCCTGTTTGTACATATTACTGTTGTCATCTGATGTTATTCTATTTGTGATCATCCTTTCTGCTGGTTTAAATATTAGGTGTTTATCACTTTTATACACAACAGTGCAACAATTTGCGTGAGCAACAAATGGATTATGCTCCCTTTTTTAGTGTTTTGTTTTATTATCCCTGGTTGTGTCCTTTAATTTAGTAATTTCTGGTAGATGTTCTTGTTTGTCTTCTATCTGAATGCTTGGTGTGATTGCATTGTGTTCGTCTTCTGTCTCCTGTTCTTGTCTTTAGTAACATGGTTTGAGTAAGTTGATATGGAATATCTTGAGTTTGTGGTTCAGTGATATTTCATACTCAACGTCGGTTAATTTCCTAACTATTTTGAATGGCCCTTGCCATGTCATTGCTAATACATCCCTCTTATTGGGTAATAGCGCTAAAACCTCTTGCTCAGGTTGAAGTTCCACGGCGTTCGCCACTTTGTGGGCATGGACTTCTTTCCATGCTTTTATGTCATTAATGGAACATTTCTTTACCTGAGGCAGGCACCCGATTATAAGATCAGTACATGGGTCATCCAAGATAGCACATGTAAATGTGCCAGATAAGAAAGGGGTATTTATATGAGCCGTTGTTAACGGATACTTCTCTATGTTCCCCGAAAAAGTTCGGCAGCTTACAAACTGGCCTGTATAGTCTTCTGGATTGGCCAGTTCCTTCCTTAGACCGATCATAGTACTGCCGCTATCGTTTAAGAGTTGGCAAGGTTTATCATTGACCATTCCATCGTAGAGTTCTAATTTACCTATGGAGGCAACTGCTGTATTGCGTTCTCAGTTGAACACGGTACTGAATGCCCGCATTCTAGCATTCCGTCTTCATGAAATTTTTGACATATATCACATCTTTCAAAGTTAAGTACGTCACTTGCAGCTACCACATTCTCTCCGTTGACTTCGCCACAGAGATCCCATCTTCTTGCTGTTATTAAACAACCACACAATAAATCATAGTTCATTTAAACTTTCTAATCTCACTTTTGGTGTTGTCATGATGAAAAACAATCACTCTCTTGTCACAGTCGGTCATAGGTTCATTACGAACTTCTGACACCACTCTTGTACACCCAGTAGGTCATAGGTTCATTACGAACTTCTGACACCACTCTTGTACACCCAGTAGGTCATAGGTTCACTACGAACTTCTGACACCACTCTTGGCCGCCTGTCAAGAACCTGAATTCATACAGGCATGCTGCCCACTTCATTCATCCCTCACGATCACAAACACGATGGTATGAATGGTATATAATAAATCAATATTTATTCTACACAACTACTATCAGGCGATATGGCCACACAGATATATACAGCTCGCTTCTCGAGCATACATTAATCGCATTCAAATACTCAAACACATTATTCACACTCGCTATGTCTCACTGCGTCCTGTCTAAACTACACAGTAGCTAGAGTAACATCACACAGGTCTTGTCGCTCTAACTGTCAAGTCCGGTCTGCCTGAGTTTACAGGTCTCGTTCAGTTACTGGTCCTTAGTCCTCGTGCGGTCAGCAGTGCTGCGTCACTTGTCACGTAGTTCAGTAGTCCAGTACTCGTTACCCTACAGCTGTACTACCTTTCAGTCTGTTTACGGGTAGCTCCCCGTGACCAACGTCCACTGTCCTATCTTGGGAGTTGATCCCCGTCATGTCCTAGTTATGACACGTGCGTGTCCTATCCATGTCCTGTCCTAGACTGTTTGGAGTTCTATCTCCTTATACTGTCTCTCTCTATCTATTCTCTTGTAAAGGTCCTTATCTCTGTCCTTTCCTTACTTCTGTCTTTGTCCTACTTCTATCTATATATTCAGCTCTTTGACACCGTGACGCGAGATTGCTAGGACGCGGGTACTGACCATCGCGAGGAAGTAGGTCAGGTGTGAACTGTTGTGGGCTTGTGTTTTAAAGCCTGTAATTTAAGCTTGTTGTACACGTGTGTTTCCCAGCTTTGTACTGCAAAGATATTAGGTTAGCAGCGCGAGGCTTATTCCCAGCCACGGTAGATCGGGCAAATCGGGTTCAGGGAAACGCGACCTGCAATTTTCACACATGGCCAGCTTCATGTACTCGAGCGTCGGCGGCG
This sequence comes from Cepaea nemoralis, assembly GCA_014155875.1. Classification (NCBI taxonomy): domain Eukaryota; kingdom Metazoa; phylum Mollusca; class Gastropoda; order Stylommatophora; family Helicidae; genus Cepaea; species Cepaea nemoralis. The sequence goes on along the minus strand of JACEFZ010003317.1, from coordinate 326,983 downwards.
ACGACATTGCCAAAGCGTTACCAGACGGGAAGCAGGAAGTAGATTAAGGAGTTGCATCGTCTATGGCATGCGATATATCGATAAACTCGGGCGAGTAAGATGAAGTTAGTGCACCGGTCGGCAGAAACCTCCAAGGTCGTTTCAAGGTCGCATCGTGAGTCGAAGGTCGAGTCACATGGGGGGCGACCACTGGCTTTCTTCTTGGCTTTCCTCACCTCTGTCTTTTAATTAGTATCCCTCGACGGAATACCAACTTATTATATAGTGGATTCCTGAGAGGTGATCAACGGGGGAAGTGATGATATTGAACAGGGCACCGTTCTAAATGCCCCGACCTGGGACCAGGGATTTCTGCTACAGGGGATCACCCTGTATATTTTTTGGATCTATTAGATAATGTACCTGCGGCACGGTACGACATAATCTCTGGCGGATAATAGGGAAAGGAACCAGGGCGAGTGGATCTAACCAGGATGGTTTTTTGGATGCACTGCCATCGGCCCTACTTCTCGGCCATTCTGCCTGTTAGTACAACTAATTCACTACCTTATATTTATATGTTATGTAGCAGTTTTTCATTATAGGACAATCTCTCAGACACCAGTGACCAACAACCTCGGACCAGCTCTACTTTCGTCCGGGAAAGATGATGCAGCTGGATAGCTGCCTATTCAGTCCTAGGCCTAGTTCGTCCGCGGCATCTGAGAGCAGCCAATGAAGGAGTCTGGTCCCTATGGGAAGGGTCCAACCATCTGAGTAATCATGGTCTTATTGTATCCACTTGTGGTAAGTCTGATTCATGTTGCTCTCACTGAGTATTATCCTCCACAGGTTCTACCTTTATGAGAGGGGAGTGATGATCTGGTGACAAGTCCAGCGATATTGACTATGGCGAGTGACTGTGTTAGCAGTCCATGAGCACCACTACCACGGCGAGATGTATCTACTACCGAGAGCTACTTCTCAGTATGGGAACAGCTAACCCATAGCCCACTCCACGTCTACTATACCAGTTTGTTCACCATGGCATCTACCTATTGCCTTACTCTTCATCCTACCTGGGCAAGTATCTTGGTGTTGTCCCAGATGTGAAACTGACTGATTGCCAGCTAGAAACGATGTCATCACTATGAAGTGCCTGGCCCATGGGGCTTATGAGTCTGTTGAAAAACTATCTGAACTTTGGTCAATTGGTCAGAATGTCTTTCACCTTTAGCAAAATGAAAGACATTCTGACCAATAAAAAGATGTCAATTGAAACGAGAAAAAGAGAGTTGAGGGGTACATAGAGCCTGTTCTTTTCTATGGATGTGAAACTTGGACAATGTGCAGTCAAGCTGAAAAACATTTGATGGCTACAGAAATATTCTGAGGAAAATGCAAAAAGTACCATGGACGGATAGAAAAACCAATGACCAAGTACTACAGGAGACAAATGAAAATCGTAGACTGGTTAGAGAAATTAGACGAAGTCAGTCAAAATTTTTTGGACATGTTATGAGAAGAAATGGATTGGAGAACTTATTGACAACTGGCACGATCGAGGGGAACAGACTAAGAGGAAGACCGAGAGGAAGGTACCTGGATGGCTTGGCCACATGGCATGGACGAGACAGGAACACTGAGCTGATCCACTACTCCGGTGATCGAGTGAAATGGCGAGTCATGACCGCCCACGCTTTCCGGCATGGCACATGATTGATTGAAGAGATGTGTGAGACAGGGATGTGTAATGTCTCCAGATCTTTTTTTCCCTGTACAGTGTACATATTTTCAGAAATATAGAAGATATGGAAGGAATCAACATTGGGGGACGATACATCAATAACATCATATTCAGGTGAGCTGGATAACCTGTGTTTGAATCACACATTTGAAATTGAAAATGAGAAAATTTACAGTATGGACATTGTAGTGCATTGGATCTTTGTTTCTCTGTGTATTTGAATGGTTTCTGTGGTTTAGTGTTTGCTGCTGCTACTATATTATTCTCGTCGCTGTTAGAACTAAAGATGTTTCTATTGGAAGAAAAATAAGCTGAGCCTTTCTCTTCTAATTGTTCTAAAGATTCAACATCAGACTGTTGTAAAAATTTTGCAAAAGGGCTTGGAATTGATGAAATAATTTTTTCCATAATCATTAAATCTCTTACCTTTTCATAGCTCTTATTTATCTTTGCAGCGTTCAGCCACTTATTATATATATCTTGTACGTAAGAAACGTAATCAATTAACGTCTGATTTGTTTTTGGTTTTAGTTTGGGAAACTGTACCTGATACCCTGGTGCACCTAAGAAAAAGTGCTGCATGATACGTTGGTGTATATAGTCATAATCATTCCTCAGTTCTTGTGGAATAGACTCTATTACCTTCAAAGGCTCCCCTGAGAGATTTTTCATATAGATCATGGCCCAGTGTTCTCTCGGAACTTCTTGGTATTTTAATTGGAACTCGAAGTTCTCAGACCATGCAGAAATGGAGTCACTTTGGCAGAATGGTTTAACTATGCCTTTATACTTATTGTACTTGTTTTCCTCTTCCTTACTTTTCAACTTTGTAGTCGCAATGTGCACATGAGATTCGACCTCCAGTTCTTTCATTTTTAACTGGGTCTGTGCCTCAATCTCCAATTGTTTCTCTTTCAACTTTGTTTCTTGTGATCTTTGCGCCAATTCTAATTCTTTAATTTTGGTAGCTTCAGCTAACTCTAGTTCTTTAATTTTTGTAGCTTTAGCTGACTCTATATCTGCTAGTTCTTTCTTATGTAAACGTTCTTGTGCTCTTTCTTCCCTCTCAACCGCAGCAATTCTATCAGAATGTTCTTTGTATTTCTTCTCTGCATATTCTTCTCATTTTTCCCCCGTGTATCCTAAATCTTTCCCTGCCTCAATGCACTCTTTCAAAGTTGACATGGTTACAGGTTATGTTTACAAATTACAATGTCTAATAATAATACAATGTATAACGTGCAATGCAATAATACAGATGTTGATTTGCAGCAATCGTTAAAAAAAATAAGGTGCTACTTTAACACACACTGTCGAAAAATTGGGTACTTATCTAATTTCTGTATACTTCTTGTTTTTCACCGTGCACCAGAGGATGATTTTCTGCCCGAGTGTATTACAGTATCTGGGCTGTTGGCATCAACTTTATTCTCTACTTCTGGTGTGTAGAGAAGCAACAATTAGTATCGGAGCACAACAACAACAGAAAGCCAAAATTTCTGTCTGTCAAGTCCCTTTTCAGAGGAGAGGACTAGAATGCGTAATATATGTTTGTGTGTTTTGTCGGTCGTCTTGTCTTCTGTCGTGTTATCTGTATCATAGTCTTCAACAGCCGTGAAACATCAACTGAAACGTCACCCTGAAAACATGATGCACATCAATCTCATATCAATTTATTCTTTCAATTTCAGTCAGTACTCTCTCTCTCTCTCTCTCTCTCTCTCTCTCTCTCTCTCTCTCTCTCTCTCTCTCTCTCTCTCTCTCTCTCTCTCTCTCTCTCTCTCTCTCTCTCGTTTGTAATTGAGTTTTAAATTACTTTAGGTTATCTTTTCACACACAGGCGGTGGATTCATTCAAAACCCAGTTCAGGTCTTACACACTCACGCAGGCGATGGATTCATTCAAAATCTTCTGACACCAGTTAAGTTGCCTGTCAGCGTCTCACATCGCACACAGGCACTCTAACTCCTTCATACGCACTCAAGAAACCATCAGTTGTGCATATGGTACTTCTCTCATTTATTTCAGGCGAACCTGATATAATTACAAGATATACACAGGCGGTGACTTCACTACATAAATATACAAATGCCGCCTTACATACGCTTATATCACACAGTCAATTACACAAGTCCTACACTCGCTATCTTCAAACTAGCACTCTCGCAAAGCTAAGCATTTGCTCTCGAAAACACAAGCGTCCTCCCCTGAAACTGTCTGAGTCCCGTCTGGCGTTCCCAAGCTGGTTGGCTGGACTTGTCGTACTGGACCCCGTGCCGTCCGTGAACCCCGTGCTGTCTTAGCAGTCTCGTTGTACTGCAGTCCGTCCGTGCTAGGCTAGGTTATTCAGTGTACTGACGTCTAGTCCGTTCAGGGCAGTGTCCCGTGAACTGGCGTCCCCTCCTATCACCCGGTCTGGTCCTGCCGGTGTCCTGTCTATGACACGTCTGTGTCCCCACCTAAGTCCTGTCTCCACTTTATCTACTGTCCTGTAGATGTCCTGTCTTATGACCACTCTGTGTCCTGACTTATGTTCTGTCTCTACTCTATCGGCTATACTGTAGATGTCCTTATCTATGTCCTGTATGTCGTTATCTCAGTCATTCTAACTCTATTCTGTCCCTTGTCCTCTCTATGTCCTGTACCTACATTCCAACACTCTGACAGATACGCAGATGATACAGTCTTGATTGCAGACAATGAACAGGACCTGCAAAATTTAGTAGATGCGGTTGTTGCACACAGTGAACAACTAGGGTTAGAATTGAATTGTAAGAAGACACAGATTATGGTCGTCACTAGGAAATAAGAAATACCACAATGTAATATACAAGTAAATGGGAATATTCTTCAACAAGTGAATCGGTACAACTATCTCGGAACAGTCATAACATCTGATGGGAGATGCCTTGAAGAGATTAGAACAAGAATTGCCATTGCGAAAGTAGTCTTTTGCGAGATGACAAACATACTGACCAATAAAAAGATATCAATTCAAACGAGAAAAAGAGTGTTGAAGTGCTACATAGAATCTGTACTTTTATATGGATGTGAGCGTGGACAAAGAGCAGACAAGCTGAAAAACATCCGAAGGCTGTGGAAATGTGGCTTCTGAGGAATATACAAAGAATACCATGGACAGATAGAAAAACCAATGAACAAGTCCTTCAAGAAACAAATCAAGATCGTAAACTGATTAGAGACATTAGACGTAGACAGTCAAATTTTTTGGGCATGTTATGAGAAGAACTGAATTGGAGAACTTCGTGACAACTGGCAAGATCGAAGGGAACAGACCAAGGGGAAGACCAAAAATTAAATGTTTGGATGGCTTGACCACATGGCATGGTCGGGACAGAAACACGGAACTGATCCACGACTCTGGTGATCGAGTGAGATGGCAGAACAGACCGCACACGCTTATCGGCATGGCACATGATGGTGGAGATGACTCAGTATTGGTGGCAGATAAATCAACAGACCTATAATAATTGCTGGACATTGTAGTAACAGAGAGTGCAAGGAAAGGATTCTCCTTGAATATCAAGAAAACAGTAATAATGGTGATATCAAAGAAAATTGTGACACCAAAATGTGAAATAGAAATAGAAGGGAAAATTCTTAACCAAGTGGATAATTTTAAATACCTAGGGGCATTTATAACATCAGATGAAAGATGTACAACAGAGTTTAAGAGCAGAATCGGGCAAGCAAAAGCCGCATTTCAGAAAATGAAGAGTACCTTATGCAATACGTCACTGAATGTAAGAAAGAGAGTGCTGAAATACTATGTATAACCATTTTTGCTGTATGGCAATGAATCGTGGAATGTAAATGAACAAATTAGGACGAAATTAGAAGCAGCAGAGATGTGGTTCCTGAGACGAATGTTGCAAATTCCTTGGGCTGCCAGAATAACAAACGACTGCCTGAGACAGGCTAATGAAACTAGAACATTATATACAACAATAAAAAGAGACAAACATCTTTCTTCGGTCATGTGATGAGAAGAGAGGCATCGGAGAACATCGCGACAGCTGGAAAGATCGAGGGGAAGAGAGGCAGAGGCAGACAAAGAGAAATGATGCTGGATGGATTGAGACAGTGGCACGGGAGGAATATCATCAGCAGAGTTGATCCAGAACACCAAAGACCGAGATCTGTGGAGAGCCTACGGCAGCTGGCAGGGCACTTGATGATGGTACAATGCTGTGTTGTGGATAGCAATACTGTATCATCAGCGTATCGAATCTCTGGTATGTCATGACTACCGATATTAAGGGCATCATATTTATCCCTGACACTTTTCATTATATTTTCGACGTACAGGTTAACAAATATGGGGACAGCACACAGCCCTGTCGGACTCCTTGCTTGATGTCAAACCAATCTGATTGTCTCGACATCTATTCTAACCACTGCTTGTTGGTCTAGACTAGAGCATTTTTATGAGTTTTATGACATGTGATGGAAAGCTGTGTGGACTGCGCCTGGCCCTGCAGCCAGCAGGGTTAGGATCGGCTAGCCTCTCCCAGGAGGGGTGAAAAGTGAAAATTAATAGCTTACCGATGACCCGCAGACTACACAAGTCAACCCCACCTCCACGTGGTATAGACTGGGAAACCATGACCGCGAGGTCATGGGCTAACGCGATTATGGCTCGCCATAGGGGATGGACTCCCTGTGGTCAGATTTTTGTCCTAAACCTGCGACTGGCCTAGCAAGCCTGCAGGGGATCTTCATACTGCTCGTAGAAAAACTAAGAAGTATAAACGGACTGACCCAAATGGATATAGACCCGGCAATCTTTATGGACTACGAGATAGATCAGCGATTCAAAAAAATAGGCACAGTGAACGTTGCGGTTTTAATAGTAAAGAAGAAGAACTTATAGAAACAATGAAAGAGAGGAAAATTGGACTGATGGGAATAGCGGATACCAGAATAAAGGGGGAAGGATGCAAGGAGATCCACGACAGTTATACGTTTACGTTTGTCTACTCTGGAGTGGAACAGCAAGAAAGCGCAAGACATAGTGTGAGAATAGTCATTGAACCACGGCTAGCAAGAGAAATACTAGAAATAAAATATATATAAGAAAGAATCACAACAGTGAGAATAAAAGAACAAACAATTACAACATATGTACAAACATACGCACCATGTAATACAAACAATAATGAGCAAGAATGCGAGGACTTCTACGAAGACATCCATGACGTGCTAAATAAAATAGATAAGCAGGACAACATCATAGTTATGGGAGACTTCAATTCAAGACTAGGACACAACAGAGCGGGCATAGAAAAACATCTTGGAGCATTTGGAGACCAACATAATGAAAGAAATGATAACGGAAGTAGACTGATAGCGATATGGAACCAACACGACCTCTTTATAACAAATACATTCTATAAACACAAAGACTCACAAATATAGACCTGGTATAAATGGAACGATCTAGATACTAAAAGCCAAATTGATTTTATATTAACAAGAAATAACAGAAAGAGAAATATATTAGATGCAAGGGCAGTGCCCAACTTAGGTATAAACACAGACCACAAAACAGTCGTTGCCACAATACGAACCATCAGTAGAAGAAAGCAAAGACCAGGAAAATACATGCCATGCGAATCAGTAAACTTAACATATCTCAAAGACGAGGCAGTGGGGAAAATTATGAAAAAGAGCTAACTGACATCTTTGTAAAATTACCTATAGAAAGAAAGATAGTGGAAGAAGAATGGGAGATGTTCAAATCAAGCATTTTAAATACTGCAAAGATAACATGTAGAACCACGAAAAAACGCAAAACACGGATAAAGAAAATAACAAGTTGGTGGAATGCAGAAGTAAAGATAGCTGTAAAAGACAAAAGGGAAACATATAAAATGCGGCCGAAGAGTAAACAGGAATTCGATTACATAGAATATAGAATAGCGAGAAGACATGTGAATAGAATAGTAAAGAGAGAAAAACAAAAAGACTGGGAGGAGTATGGAGAAACCCTAAATAAAAACAACAGGAGGCAATTAGAAACTTCTATAAAGATAAGTGCAATGAGAACCAGAGGAGAACCCTTTGACCCAACTGAAATAATTAACAGCGAAAATGGAGAGCCAATAAATGCGAAAAAGATGGAAACAGTACTTCGAAGAACTTCTCAACATCATCAGATGCCACAGGAATTCAAGAAACCGACACAGATGCCACCGAAGTACTAGAACCAGACATGCTGAAAGAAGAAATTATTGATGCCATCAGTTTAGCTTCATTGAACAAATCACCAGGACAAGATGAAATACCAAATGAACTAATTAAAGCAGCAAGAGAAGTAGGAACAGCATGGCTACATAGCCTATTCAAACATATTTGGGTAGAACAATAGACACCACGAAACTGGGGAAACGCCATAATTATCCCAATTTAGAAAACCAACGGCAGCAAAAGAGACTAAGCGAAACACAACTTGGATTAGAAAAAACAAAGGATGCACAGATGCCATTTTTGCTCTTAGACAACTTATAGAAAAATCAATCGAATTCAATGAAACATTCTACTTAGCCTTTGTCGACCAAGAAAAGGCATTTGATAGAGTAGATAGAAACAAGCTGTGGGAAATCCTTAAACAATATGTATTGAGTACACATCTAACAAACTTATGTAGAAGCTTATACAACAATGGTGAATGCATAGTGAGAGCATCTGGAGGACACTCAGAACCCTTCACCATAAGATCCGGAGTACGACAAGGTTGTGTCCTGTCCCCTCTCTTGTTTATAACATATATAGACAACATATGTAAAGAAACCAGCCAAACAGAGACCTTAAGAATACCGCATGACGAGAACACAGAAGAAGAACCACCTGCAAATTTAACCATTAGAGAACTCCTGTTTGCAGACAACCAAGCACTAATAGCAAAATCAGAAGCACATGAATAGTCTAAACGAAATGTGTAAGGAACATAACATGAAAATTAGCACAAGTAAAACAGAGGTATTGACTATAACTAAAGAAGAAAACGCAACAACGATTCACCTAAACGAACGTCCCTTGAAACAAGTAAAGAGTTTCAAGTACCTAGGAAGTATAATATCATCAAATTGCAAATCAGAAGACGAGGTCGATGTAATAAGGCAAACCAACTCATTGGACAAATGTCACCAATACTAAAGAACAAACATGTATCAATAACTACTAAGAAAGCACTTTACAACACAATCTTCCTACCAACTCTACGTTACCAATGCCAAATGACAGAACAAGAGAAAAGAAAAATCACAACAGAAATGAGATTCCTGAGAAGAATACTCAACGTATCAAGAAGAGATAAGATCAGAAATGAAGAAATCAGGACTAAAGTGGGGGTTATAGCTGCACTAGATTTTATTAGAAGTCAGCAAGTCAAATGGTTTGGCCATGCAAGTAGATTACCAACTAACAGTATACAACAAGCAATGATGTACAGACCAGAGGGAATGGTCAGAGATCCCACTTGTAGAGATCGAGGGGCTCACAAGCCCGGCGGAACCAACTGTGGAGTTCAATGCCAAGCCCCCAATGTAGAGCGAGGTGGTTGCGATAGTGAAAAAAAAACAAAAAAAACAAGTCAGCACCGGGGCCCAACGGTGTGCCTTATACAGTCTATAAAAGATGCCAGAACGTACTTATGAAACTACACAGGATACTGAGATCCGCGTGGAAGCAGAAGCATGTCAGCACGGAGTGGAAGACGGCCAACCGAATCTACATTCACATTCTACATTCTTGACGGGGAACAAGTACATCGAGACAGCGGTTCAAAAAAAGGGGGGGGGGGCTACCCGGAGTCCCCGGTTGTCTCGAACACAGTACCGTGATCTGGGATGCTATCCAGAGAGCGAAGACGAAGAAGGAGGAACTCTACGTGATATGGTTGGACCCAGCGAACGCCTATGGGTCAGTGCCACATCAATTGTTGTGGCATGCACTCAAGGCTTATCACGTGCCCGAGAACATAACAGAAATTCTTGTGCAGTACTTCTCGGGCTTCTCTCTTCGGTTCTCGACCAAAACGTTCACGACCAGATGGATCGAGCTGGAAGTGGGTATTGCCATGGGATGAACGATTTCGCCGATATTATTTGTCATGGTAATGCAGGTCATACTGGATGCGGCATCCGGCTATGCACACGGTCCGAGACTTAGCGAAGGGGTGAACACGCCACCGCTGAAGGCCTTCATGGACGATACGACTATCCTGACACCGAAGGAGAGCGACGCTGGCAGCGCTCTCCTCAGGCTGGACGACCTGATTCGCTGGTGCAGGGTGAGCTTCAAGCCAAAGAAATCGAGAAGCCTGTCGATCATGAAGGGTAAGGCGGTGGAAAGAAGGTTCACGGTATCCGGACAGGCGATTCCCACGGTGATGGAGGAACATGTGAAGAGTCTCGGTCGTGTGTACGACTCAACCCTGACGGACAGGAACGCGGTGGTGGAGATACAAACAATGCTGACGAACGGCCTGAATACCATCGATAAGACCAGGCTGATAGGCAAGTTCAAGATCTGGATGCTCTAGTTTATGCTTATACCGAAAATCCTGTGGCCGCTGCTGATATATGATATCAGCGTGACCACAGTGAGCGCCATGGAGAGCAAGACAAGCATGTACATGAGAAAGTTGCTTGGAGTACCCACATACCTCACGACTGTCGCATTGTATTGCAAGCAGAGCAAGCTCGTCCTCTCATTCCGGTCACTCATGGAAGAGTTTATGGCCGGAAAAGCCAGACTCACGATGATGCTGCGCGAGTCTCCAGACATAACTGTTAGCGCTTCAGTCCCCGTCTTGAAGACGGGAAGGAAGTAGAAAGTCGTCAGCGCAGTCGAACAAGCCCAGGTCACACTCCAGCTGAAGGAGGTAATGGGCCACACCCAGCTTGACAAGCAGGGGTTCGGATTTCTAGCGAATTATCCGATGTGGTCGAAAGCAAATGCAAAGGAACGCAGGGACCTGGTGGTCAGGGAGATCCGCAAAAGGGAAGATGATGAAAGAGTCCGCAAAGCTACCCAACAGGTGCAGCAAGCGCAGTGGATGTCATGGGAATCGGTAGTGCAAAGATCCGTCACGTGGAATGAGATCTGGCGCATGGAACCGCTGCGTCTAAGTTTCGTCTTCCGATCTCTCTACGATGTCCTGCCATCAGGTGCCAACCTGGCGACGTGGGGGTTAACCACCGACCCGTTCTGTCCCCTCCATAAGAAAACCCAGATAGTCCAGACAGCGGAACACGTGCTGTCTGGGTGTAAGGTCGCCCTGACCCAAGGGCGGTTCACTTGGCGGCACAACAAAGTCCTGACCGAGTTGGCCGCCATAGTGGACGCAGCACGAATGAAGGCTAACAAAGAGGAGAACGGACCGAGGCCGATGGAAAGTTCGAGCAGGGTGCAATAATGGGAAAGCTGACCATTTGCCCTTGCTACCGTCTTCGACGGTGCGAGGGACTGGCGACTGACCGTAGACCTAAAGGACCGCGGCAAATACCCTGAGGTAATCTCAAGGTTTGGCTTGCGACCTGACATTGTGCTTAGCTCCTCGTCAGCCAAGCAGCTAACGCTGATTGAGCTGATAGTCCCGTACGAATCGAATATTGAGGAGCAGCACTTGTACAAGATAGAGAAGTACAATGACATGGTCGCGAGTCTTAGGCGGGAGGGTTACACCATCAGGCTGTTCGCCGTCGAGGTAGGCGCGCGAGGTCTTGTCTCCTACTCCGTGTTTAATGTGCTGAAAAGACTGGGCGGTAAAGGAAAAGCAAGGGCCCGGGCCCAAAAACAACTGTCTGGGGCAGCCGAAAAGGCCTCGTGCTGGCTGTGGAATTGCCGCAACCTAAATTGGAATGAGTCTCGGCACTAGTATGGCTGGAAGCGGTAATTGCAATAACAACAATTTCACAATCAAAACCACGAACTTTACAAACGTTTCGTGACAGATCTTCAGCCCTTCCTGCGAACGTGGTGGCGAGTCCCAGTGCAGTCAATCATACAAATGTCAGCCGACGTCCAACCTCCCCACAACATATAAATATATATAGCGGTAATCGACTGTAGGTCGCACCCAGCCCGAGTGCAGTTAACAAAGCTGTCATAGTAACCCCCACCTCGCAGTGTCACGAGATATGCATACTACGTGGTCTAGTCAGTTGTAGACAGACCAAGAGGTGGGTCCGAGTAGAAAGGAAGAATCCGACTTCCTAAAGTGGTCTGATGCCGTGAACGGGGCGCGAGGAAGGCACACGGCAACAGAGATAAGTGGAGGCGACGGAGGCCGTGGCGGGGGATGAAGCAAGCATCCCACGACCACAAGTGTCAAGGGGCAGACACAGACTGCACGGTCTCCCCCCACCGAGGGAGAGAGGACTTTAGAGTGGACAAGGTAACAGCGAAGGGACAAGCTTAAAAATGGGATAACGAACATGACCGAAAGAACGACTCCACGGCAGGGGACAGACGCCTGGAGTCATGACTCGGACGGGACCGTCCCCAGAAAGTATTAAGAAATTAAAGGGTCCGAATTGCTTAGGGAAGGGGTTTCTTCTGAAGATCTGAAGCCCCCTGCCGTGTTTGCTCCAAGTCGGAGTTCCTATGCCTATTTATTTGAGCCTGTGGCTATATCTCGTTCCTTATTTACTGAGCTAGCCTAGATTGCATTTATTTCTATGTTTATAAGATCAAAATGCACATCTTGTGTTTATTTCCATATTCATAAGATAAATAGGCATCTCTTGTGATTGAATCTAGTTTTACTTAGCAGCTGGTGGTCTGAATCTAACCTGCATCTAAAAACGTTTACATCACGTAGATACTTTGGGTGAATCAATTCGTCATGTTGCAGGTCCTTTTCAGAAGTTAGCACTCATTACTGTACCCCAAAACAATGTTCGATACTATCTTCATGTCTAATGTGTCTTCAAAGTCCTCCGTCCATCTTCATGCTGGAGTGAGTGGCACCTTGCAGTCTTGACAGACCAAAGTATGTGAGTTGGAATGTGGCCAATATTCCATCACAATGCCTGGGCAGAGCTTCAGAGAAACATGTGGTGCCCAAACGACATGTTCCCTCTCTCGGCCTAGCCTTGTGTTTTCCAGAGGAATGGTTAACCAATACGTCTGTCACAAGGTAGGCTACAGACGCTGGTGGCTCAGCGTCAAACCTCCGAAACCTCGCCTCCACGAGCAGGTGGCGAGTGATGGCCAGACCCTGGAACCCAAGGGACCCGGCTTAGAGGCATTCAGCCAAGTCCCACAGGTGAGGGCCTCGTACGCGCCTGGACCATAAGGACGCGTACATCTGTCAATCACAAGTGTCCGGTCCTGTGTGAAGCGTGCACTATCGTCAGACTCTCTGCCTGACCTTAGCGGATCCCGCAACCAGCGGGAATAGGCCCGCAGGAGATATTGCTCGTCTATTGCGAGCAAATCTCCCATCCTTCCACTGTGCGGATCTCGCGACCGGCGAGAATAAGCCCGCCGGAGATATTGCTCGTCTACTGCGGACAAATCTCTATCGAGACTGAGTAAGTGAAGAAACGATAAAAGTAGTGGTATTATAAGTAGCAATTATGTTCTTTCCTGTTAGCGAAAGTGAGTTCCAATGAGCACTTCTCCTGATAAGTTATGTGGATGCAAAATGCTGAGGACTTTATCTACAGTCATGTGGATGAGGGAATCATGGGGAAACTACATAATTCATTCAAAATATGAATATAATTAGTGGAACTGCGATAAAGCTCCAGCAGCGATTGCAACGGTGGAGGAGGCGGAAATCTTGGTTGGCACCCCTACTTATAGCCCTAGTTAGAGCGGTTTCTCGTCATTACCTGAGGTTCTGCAATGTACGGCAGGATGAGTTGCATTAGCCTCCTAATGTGCCGTGCAGGGTGGCCCTATACTTCCCGTCCCAGATTCTGCCGGTCCCACGGCAGACCATCTTAACACTTCATGTGCACTGTTTCGTGATTTGGAACTCCCCCTGATACTCATTAATACATTTTATTTAGTTAAGGGACGCAACTTTGCAAAGAAACCATGCTTAAAATTAAATACTTGTCACAGCTCCTGCCGGTATCAGTCCTGTCTCACGAATCATTACAGATGCGGCCTCCAAATGATACCAAGGTCTTCATAATACTACCAAAAACTCAATCCTCAAATTTGAACACAGCAAAAAATGTGTGCATTACCATGCTACAAAAGCACAATAAAAAATTGAATACAATTCTCACTTCTCATGTTAACAACAACAATGAAAAACCAGTCCCCAAACTTAAGGGAACACATTGTCCTGTCGTCTCATCTCATCTCATCATGTTTCTCTTGTACCTTGCGGTGTCGAGGTGAAGTATAAAAATCGTGAGAGTGTCCGATTATGGGCTTCATGTATCGATATTCCCATGGACTCTGCTATTCCCTCCGTCCAACGTTTTTGGTCGGCCTCTTCCTCTGTTCCCATCTGGTCTGTAAATCATGGCTTGTTATGGTATGCTGTTGAATGGTAACCTACTTGCATGGCCAAACCATTTCACTTGCTGCTTTCTAATAAAATCTAGTGCAGCTATAACCCCCACTTTAGTCCTGATTTCTTCATTTATGATCTTATCTCTTCTTGATACGTTGAGTATTCTTCTCAGGAATCTCATTTCTGTTGTTGTGATTTTTCTTTTCTCTTTTTCTGTCATTGTCCAGGTTTGGCATTGGTAGCATAGAGTTGGTAGGAAGATTGTGTTGTAAAGTGCTTTCTTAGTAGTTATTGATACATGTTTGTTCTTTAGTATTGGTGCCATTTGTCCAATGAGCTGGTTTGCCTTGTTGCATCTATTTTCAATCTCGTCTTCTGATCTGCCATTTGATGATATTATACTTCCTATGTACTTGAAACTCTTTACTTGTTTCAGGGATGTTCGTTAAGGTGAACTGTTGTTTTTTTTTCTTCTTTAGTTATAGTCAATACCACTGTTTTGCTTGTGCTAATTTTCGTGTTATGTTACCTACATATTTCGTTTAGACTATTCATGTGGTCTTGTAATTCAGCTTCTGATTTTGCTATTAGTGCTTGATCGTCCGCAAACAGGAGTTCTCTAATGGTTAGATTTGCAGATGTTTCTTCTTCTGTGTTCTCGTCATGCGGTATTCTTACGGTCTCTGTTTGGTTGGTTTCTTTACATATTTTGTCTATATATATGTTATGAACAAGTCCTGTTATTGTCCTGTAAACAATGTTAATAAAAACAAAAAACAACAACACAATTAGCAGTTTCAACCTTAATTAAAAATAAATCAATTCCACATTTGATCGTTTTATCGTCGTGTCACCTGAAACCTGGTTCTTCTTCTTCTTCTTCTTCTTCTTCTTCTTCTTCTTCTTCTTCTTCTTCTTCTTCTTCTTCTTCTTCTTTTCTTCTTCTCTTCTTCTTCTTCTTCTTCTTCTTCTTCTTCTTCTTCTTCTTCTGCGTTCATCCGGAGTATTATTTCAGAATTAATTGCGTTGTGCCAGGTTTATTTGCGCCCTTAGGTCGACACATCCGACTTCTGCAGGTGTTTGTTGATCGGGTTAACCTTTTCAAGTGTTTCGGTAATGATTTGCCATTTCACTCGATTACCAGAGTCATGGATCAGCTCAGTTTTCTTGTCTAGACCATACCAGTGACCAAGCAATTCAGGTATTTACTTCTCTGTCTTCCCCTTGTTCTCTTCCCCTCGATTTTGCCAGTTGTCATCAAGATCTCCAGTTTATTTCTTCTCATAACATACCCAAAAAAGTTTGTCTGTCTACGTCTAATTTCTCTAATCAGTTTAGGATTTTCATTTGTTTCTTGTAGCACTTGGTCATTGGTTTTTCTATCTGTCCATTGTGTTCTTTGCATTTTCCTCAGAAACCACATTTCCACAGCAATCAGATGTTTTTCAGCTTGTCTGCTCATTGTCCACGCTTCATACCCATACAAAATTACAGGTTCTGTGTAGCATTTCAACACTCTTTTTCTCATTGCAATTGACATCTTTTTATTGGTCAGTATATTTTTCATCTTGCAAAAAGTTACCTTCGCCATGGCAATTCTTGTTCTAATCTCTTGAAGGCATCTCACATCAGATATTATGACTGTTCTGAGATAATTATGCCTATTCACCTGTGAAAGAAGAATCCCCTATACTTGTATATTTATATTTTTTCAGCTGCTGTTGATGTACTAGGCAAGTTTTACGTTCACTAGTTTGCCATTGCTTTCTGAACGACCGGCTCGAATACCCCCATAAGTTACCAGCGCAGCGCGAACCGCTGCCGATTCTCGTGTTATTACCTTCATCCTAGTGACGACCATAATCTGTGTCTTCCTACAATTCAATTCTAACCCTAGTTGTTCACTGTGTGCAACAACCGCATTCACTAAATGTTGCAGATCCTGTGCTTTGTCTGCAATCAATACGGTATCATCCGTATATCTAATGTTATTGTCCCCCATGATGATTGCTTTCATATCTTCAACATTTCTGAAGCTATTTTCACTGTACAGGGAAAAAAGATCTGGAAACATTACACATCCCTGTCTCACACCTCTCTTAATAGACTGATATTGACCTACTTCATTATCACTTCTTTCTTATGACAGCTTGATGTTTCAAATATATATGTTTTTTTTTTTACAAGTCTAATGTCTTTCTCATCAATTTGTAGTTCTTCAAGCATATTTATCATGTTGACATGTCATACTTTATCGAAAGCCTTTGTGTAGTCAATAAAGCAAAGATCTTTGTTTACTTCTATAGAATGTTCAATTACTGTTCTCAACAGAAAAAATTAATTCCACATTTGATCGTTTTATGTCGTGTCACCTGAAACCTGGTTCTTCTTCTTCTTCTTCTTCTTCTTCTTCTTCTTCTTCTTCTTCTTCTTCTTCTTCTTCTTCTTCTTCTTCTTCTTCTTCTTCTTCTTCTTCTTCTTCTTCTTCTTCTTCTTCTTCTTCTTCTTTACTGTAACATTGCCTTCTAGAAATCCACATTGCTCTCCTATTTCAGGTTGTATTTTCTTCCTAACTCTTCGCAGTAAAATCTCCGTGATGTAACTCATTTTACTAATTGTTCCATGTTGATCACATTCCAAGGCTCCTGATTTCTTTAGGATTGCAATAAATATAGAATTGCATAATTCAGGAGGTATATCTCCAGTATCATATATTGTGTTCAGCAGTCCGGTGACTTGGATCTATTCCATATTCTTCTAAAGCAGTGGTTTTCAACCTTTTTTTTTTTGCCATTTACCCTTTAACCATATATCAGAATGTCATTCCCTCATTTCCAGCGAAGGAAAGAAGAATTATTCCAGTCTTTCCAAAATTGTCAGCCTCAAAATGTGTATTTTTGGGTTCACAATATTTTATTAACACATCGGATTAATCATATCACAATAAACAAACAGTTAAAACGGTCAAAGAAGTGTCACTACACAAAACTAGAATGCCAGAAAATTGTGTTTCATCAAACAAAACGCTCAATATTGTGCCTGAAGCAATTTTGAGTCTACCAATGGCCCAACCATGTGTCCCCCCCCCCCGGAAACCCTAAAAGCCTCCCCCCGGGAATTCCCCACTGGTTGAGAACCATTGTTCTAAAGCATTTAATACTTTAATTAATCATTTCCGCTGTCATCTTGTCTGAACCGGGGGTCTTGCTAGTTTTTATATGGTTAAAAGCATTCTGACCCCCCCCCCCCCCCCCCCCCCCATCTTCAAAATTGATGGTCCTTCATTATTATTTGGAATATCATAACTTCTCTGTTATAATCATAAAGGTTTTTCACATAAATTGTATTCAGCAGTCCGGTGACTTGGATCTATTCCACATTCTTCTAAAGCAGTGGTTCTCAACCTTTTTTTTTTCACCATATGTCAGACTGTCCGGAGTGCAATGTCGATGCCCCAACTGATAACTGATAACCATATGTCAGAAAATGTCCCCCCCCCCCCCCCCCCCCCCCATTTCCAGCGAACGAAAGAAGGATTATTTCCGCCTTTCCAGCCGAAATGATTAACTAGCTACAAATATGTAGCCATACTGCCACATTTAACACTTTTAAAGCGAGGATTTGGCCATTGTTGCCACTTTTGGTTGGAAACAAAATGGCGTCTCCCTCAGTAAATATTAGTGTCGAAGCAGCTATTGAGCATCAAATCCAAGAAGTTCGATATGATGGGCAAGAAATGTATCTTGCGTAAGTACCTGTTGACGGTTGTGATATACTCTGGCTTAGCATGCAATTGAAATCAAAATTATTATCGTCTTCTTCCACGCCAGTAAGCGTTTGCGATCTTCGTAGCCGTGTACAAATTTAAATTCATCACATTAATTAATTTAAATTTAACGATGAATTATAAACATATTGTTTTAAACATAAATAAAAAGAACATATATATAACATATATATATATATATATATATACTTATATATATCCCTTATATTATAAGGGAGGCACTATTCGCAATTCCATTGCGAATAGAAAAAAATTATATTCGCAATCGAATTGCGGGAAGTAATAAACATGTCACAGCGTCTGCTCACTAGTCAATTTTAGTTTGGGCCATTAAGAAGTCTAAGAAGGTGGTTAATTTAAATAGGAATGTTCACTGTTGCGAGTTTAATTCTGCCGAATTCTCTGTATTTTTTAAGGGAGAGTTTATTCGTAGGGCCCTACGAATAGACGCTTTGTTTATTCACAGGGCCCTATGAATAGACGCTTTGTTTATTCACAGGGCCCTACGAATAGACGCTTTGTTTATTATACATAGTAGGGCCCTATGAATCGATCCTTTATACTTAGTTGAAGTATGGCTGTTTAAATATCAGGCGAGTTTAAGAATTGTTAACTTGCGTTTCTGTACACTTACAGTTTACAGGCATCCATCTTTGTTTACGTTACCGACCTACTATTTCCTACTATTTATGTCCTGATTATTCTGGTCCAAGCTGACAGTAATATGCGTCACCTCAGAGAGACATGATTAGGGTCGTTAGGAAATACAAACACCAGGCTTTCGACTGACTGGCCTCATGAATTAACAAATAAACAAGGAAATGCTACGCATATAAAGTGCAGGAAAACCTGGTATATGTGAAGCGGGTTGAAAAGAGAGAAGAGAGAGATAGATAATGAAGATAGTGTGCGAGACAGAGATATGAGAAAGATGTGTTGAAAGACATAAAAAAGTGATAAAGACAAGAAAGAGGGGGAGGGAGATAGAGAAGAAGAGAGAGAGAGATGTCTGTATGCCTCTCTATATGTCCGCCTGTCTGTATGCCTCTCTATTTGTCCACCTGTCTGGATGTCTCTCTACATGCCCGCCTGTCTGGATGTGTCTCTGTCTGTCCGTCCGTCTGACAGCCTGCATGATTTCTTGTTCTCTATCAGTCTACTTGTATCTGTCCATTTGTATATATGTCTATCTGAATCTCTAACAAACTGTCTGTCTGTCTTTCCATATGCATATGTATGTCTGGTTGACTCTCTGTGTGTATGTATGCGTGTGTCTGACTCTCTATCTGTCTGCCAGTTTATATATCCGTTGTTTATTTGTCTGTATCTCTGACTGCCTGCCTCTCTCTCTCTCTCTCTCTCTCTCTCTCTCTCTCTCTCTCTCTCTCTCTCTCTCTCTCTCTCTCTCTCTCTCTCTCTCTCTCTCTCTCTCTCTCTCTCGGTCGCTCGGCCGGTCAACCTGCCTGTTCAGAGTATTGCAGGGAGAGGTTGAAAGAGATGTATGAATTGGCTATGGTGGAACACAGATGATCGACGAGCGAGTGTCGGGTTGGATCTAGCTACCCATCTACCTGTGTACCTACTCATCCACCTACCTGCCTAGCTACCCACATACCTGCTTACTTAACTACCTACCTGTCTACCTACCAACATATCTACCTATCTAACCATCTATTTGTCTAACAACCCATCTACCTGCCTACTTAACCACTTTCGTGTCTTTTTCGGGATTTTTTTCTCGTGGACCTGTAGTAATAAATTTCCCCTGGTCTCTGGGTAGTGAGTTCGGACGCCCGTGTGTATTAATTTCGAGTTAAAAATCTACTACAGGATCCTCGCCGATGCTACGGAGTGCGTGCACTGAGCTGAGTTTCTCCAGACTCAGGTTTGAGTTAGGAGGAGAACGGAGCACTTGTGGGTTGCACCTGTGTGCCGTGATGTTGATCCATCGACTAAACAAAACTAAAACTTTCGTGTCTAACTACCCACCTACCTAACCAACTATGACTAATACAAAGAATTATCGGCAAAGCAACGGAGTACGTGCTTTGTGCTCGATACTTTTGACAATAGCCAGCGGGGAGAGAATGAAGCGGAGGAGAAGAGGTAGGGGAGAGGGGAAGGAAACGGAAGAAGAGGGCTGGAGCTAGAAGGGGTAGAAGGAAAATGGATCGTTTGGGACTCAAAAATGCACGGGTTGGGTAATGTAATAGCCGTAGTGCAAAGCAACGAGGACAAATACTGGAGATACTGGTGTACGATTATGATGTCCTGATGTTACAGGAACTGTAACTGTCAAATCCACATAAGCTGCCGCTCCTATGAAGCTCCCAAGTCCGCCTGTTTGTTGTTGTTGACAATTTCTCGTGACGTCTCTGTCCTACTACGTCAATTCCCTAGATTCATTAGCGTTTTGGCTGTGGGATTCTCTGATACTTCTAATTTACGTCATTACGTCAAACGTGCCACTTGGCATCAAGGACGGTTTACAGCATTCAGTACTGGATATGAGTGGATGGGGTCAGGAGTGTAAAGAGGTGCAGGGAAAGCGGATACAAATCGGACGATACAGCTGGAACCTGATAAATATATGAGTGGGGAATCTTGCATAAGCAGAGAGAGAGTTGGGACTGGCTGAGAGGTTTAGTGGACACCCCACATACCTGGAGGATGCGTATAACAGGGTTAGGTATGATCGGTTAATACACACACACTGTTGGACACGGAGGTCTGCCCTTGCCTTGTTAGATGGGTTGCGGCAGTCCTTTTTGTTATCCTTTATATAAGGTTGCACTGCGCATGGGTTCCTGGACTTCTGACCCCTGTACTATTACACATGGGTTGCCGCAGGGATCTGCGGAGGTGGAGGCAGTAACAGCGGCATTCCGGTGGCTAGAGGAGACTACTGCAACACACGTTGTATTCATTACGGATTCAAAGTATATGCTTAGCAAGCTGGAGAAAGGAATGTTTCGTGTAGAATGATTGAGAACAGATTGAGAACCCATATGTGGAAAGAATGAGATTGAGGGGGATCGGCAGGGGTTCTGGAAGAATCTCAAAACTGAGAGGGAAGACCAGGAGAACTTTTAATCAGATAGCGATGGCACGATTAGTAGTATGACTATTCGATGGCTGTTGAACGAGGGGACGGAGCACGTATGGGAATGTCCTGAGTGCAGTGATGTCGGTTCTTAACTCAACTCAACTTGTTCTTCATTTACTTATCTGTTATGTTATGTGGTTACTTCAGTGCACGCTCCAAAGAGTGGGGCAGGTCGGGAGAGAACACGCAGGGCACTGCTCTTGCTGAGGCCTCGCTGGAGACGGATGTTGTCTGTCTAAATGATGGGACACTAACTAGGCAGGCAATGAGACCGGGGCACCCTGACACGGCCATCGACCTGGCACTTGTATCAAAAGAGGCGGCATCAGACATATAATGGAGTGTCCTTGGGGATTATAGAAGCGACCACCTACCCTGCTCTGTACTGATACCTAAGTCCAGTAAAGTCAGGGCTCAAGAAGAAAGATTAACTAACTTATACTCACTTTAAACAACACAATTCTAAATACCCAAAGAGATAAAGGATTGACTTTCACCCAATTAATTGCTGAGCAATTAAAAAAAATATTGTCCGGCAAGGAAACGAACGATTGACATTTGACTTTCATCCAATTAATTGGTGAACAATTTAAAAAAAAAATTATCCAGCAAGTGAACGAATCTCGAGCTCCCGCGCATCAGGCGGGCACACTATTAACTTTGCTACTGACGACACATTTTACAACCAACAAAAAATGTATAATATAGCCACAAACTTACGATAAGTCACGTGACTTGGCAAATCACGTGACCAGAGTGCCCTACGAATAGACGCTTTGTTTATTCACAGGGCCCTACGGCAAATCACGTGACCAGCCGGGACAGTGCCCTACGAATAGACGCTTTGTTTATTCACAGGGCCCTACGAATAGACACTTCCATTTTTTAATGAATCACTCTTCTTCTTACTTCTGTCCGTTCTTTTGGCATCCCGTTTTATTTTTACATTTTGCGTTAGTCCTGTTTAAATATCAAGAATAATTTTTCAGAACAGGTATCCCCAATACAAATAACGATCCCTACAAATAATTCTGTCCCCAGGCGAGTTCAAGAATTGTTAACTTTCGTTTCTGTACACTTACTGTTACAATACCAGGCATCCATGTTTGTTTACGTTACCGTCCTACTATTTATGTCCTGATAATATCGCAGCAGTGATGATTCTCTCAATTTGACACTTTCTATGGCCTCCATTGCATCCTCTCTGAGTGACTCAGTTCTGGTCCAAGCTGACAGTCAGCAATATGCTTCGCCTCAGAGAGACATGATTAGGCAATTCAAACACCAGGCTTTCGATTGACTGGCCTCATTAATTTGCTACGCATATAAAGTGCAGGAAAACCCGGTATATCTGAAGCAGGTGGAAAAGAGAGAGGAGAGAGATAGATAACGAAGATAGTGTGAGAGACAGAGATATGAGAAAGATGTGTTGAAAGACATTAAAGAGTGGTAAAGACAAGAAAGGGAGAGGTGGGAGATCGAGACTTAGAGCAAGAGAGAGAGAGAGAGAGAGAGAGAGAAGAACTCGCGTTCGGGTGGCTAAGCTCCTTTCCCAAGACAACAAAAGTAGAGGACAGATAAGAACAGAAAGACAAGTGTGCAGGTTCTTGTACAGTAAGATAAACAACACCTAATACACAAAATCCGTAGAAAACATATGCCTAAAGCGAAATCATCAGACTAGCATTGGTGTCACCTAATTCCTGAAAATGAAAAAAAAAAAATTGCCTCCCCGTCGGCGAATTGAACCTCGAGCTGCCGCGTGACAGGCGGAGACACTAACCACTCGTGACAGGCGGAGACACTAACCACTACGCTACTGGGGACACGTTAACAGATCAACAAAATATTGTAATATGGACACACGCACAGGAATAATCACGTGACCTACTTCGATTGCGAATATAATTTTTCTCTATTCGCAATTCCATTGCGAATATAATTTTTTTTCTATTCGCAATTCCATTGCGAATAGTCACTCCGTATATATAATGCGTGATCTGATCCTGAAATTCTGTTTTAAGATAGAAGAGTCGTAAATTTCAGATCATATTTCACGTGATGTGAATCTAATTATTATTAATAATAAAATTTATTATTTTATAAATTAACCTCTTAGTATTTAAAATAGGTATCTGATCATAATTTTTAAATTTTGGTATTTATTAATGAAACAACCACAGATAGAGAGACCTTGAAAAACTAAATCCAACGGTACCAGCACCTCAATGATGCCCATATGTCAATTCTAAGCGGAGATATTAACATTTGAGTGTCGGGATCTTGAAAAAAAAAATTTCTCAGGATTCCGCTCTCTGAGGACATTTTCTTTGTATTGAAAAAAAATTTGTTTGGTAGTGATTTCATTAAATGAAAATCTATACAGCTTATTTCATCTATTTTTAGATATGATGTGTCGTGACATAATTAAAAATGGCCAACAACTAATTATTAATTAATTACTAATTATAGATGACATGAGCAGTTAGGTCTCACTACCCTGATCACACTAATATATAGTTGCTAAGATGTTTGTTTAATAACAAAAAGATATAGTAGCAAGAAGCTCAGTGAGCGGATTTCTGAGTATTTCTTTGTTCAAGATCACAACACTCAATATCTTGCACAGAGTTGACATACAGGCTTCATTGAGGTACCATTGGATTTGGTTTTTCAAGTCCTATGTAGCTGTGGTGGTACTCATTAGTAAATAACCAATTTGAAAAACATGATCAAAGTAACATAACAGTAACATTTAAAAATTGTCCCCAAATATGATCAGGCATGATGTCGCCATGAAAATTGATTTTCTAGTACTGTGGGGTCCATGTAGAATAATGTCTCCAACAGACACTACCATTGACGAACAATAATGAGAGATGCAAAAATACAAGACAAATGCTGCAGATTAAAAGAAAATACTTATCTAACAGTATTTTCTAATTTACAGGTAATTCTAAAATAATAAATTGTACTGCCAGTCCATGCAAGATTGTCTCAAATGGGTCATAGACGGACATGAAAACTGACTTCAAAAATATTTTCTGTCATGTTAAGTGATAAAAAAATAGTAAAAGTATACAAATAAATTATTAATAATCTTTAAACTTGTTTTCTCTTTGTAAAAAGTATACGCTGCCTAGTCTGATTGATATAATCGGCGCCACCATTTTGAATTTCCATTCACAAAGACGAGACAAGATAGCCGCAGAAATATCTTTTTCTACCACATATCCAGCGATATCCACAAATAAACTCCAGATATATGTAAAAATGGATGCAGAATTCGAAAATTAATCTAAAACGTATTTATATTAATTAATCAGCCTCTAGAAAATAAATTACTTATCATATATCAAATAATTTAATTTATTTCAAAATCACGATAATTTCAACCAGTCGTTATGCACAGAATATTAAACTGACCTATTCTGCAGAAACTAAGATGGCGTTAGTTATTGTCACGTGATATTTGAATGAATGAATGATGTCGGAAACATGCATGGTCTTTACATAGCCATATTTGGGATTGGATGTTTTGGATTGGGTTGCGCTCGCTAGACAATGAATCTGCTACTCTTAGATATATAACAGTGATTAAAAACTCCTCCGTGGAGTACGCACAACAGGGGGATTCTGATGATCAGATGAAGTCCCCTTCCCAGTATCTGTGGTCATGGGGAGTCAGCTTCTTCCCTGGCCATTGCCTCTGTTGCTTCTGGCCGACGCTTGCTATGCGCTAGCATTTGTCATATTTGCCCTGTTCCTTTTTCATGCCTTGTTCATGGTGTCGCCCTCTGGGAAGCCTCCTGGGAAGCCTCTACCCCTTTCATGGTCTCTGCTGCAGAATATGGTCCTCGCAAAACGACTACCACCATGGCATAGAGTTGGACTTTGGTTGACATTTACCTAACTTGTCAGTACCTATTGACATTTACCTAACTTGGTGTCAGTACCTATTCAGTGTCAGTACTTGGTGTCACTACCTATCCTGTCTTATCTGTGAAATCAGCATTTGAGTCAGTACATCTTGACTACTTGTCAAGATCATATTGCTGCAAGAAGGGCAACTGCCTCTGCTCTGAAGTTGGTACATGTTTCCTCTGCTTGACGAGAATGTGTTTCTGTGAGGCCTTTGAATGTGTAATGTAGATAGATATAGGAAGAGAATGAAACAGTCTTACTCCCCTTTACACCTCAAACCAGTTTGATGTTTCACCAGGTTTTCTAACAGCTGCTTGTTGTTCATGATACAATATTCCAATTAAGTGGATCACATATGCTGGATCACATGTCTGTCATGATGTTCCATAATTTCTTATGTTAAATACTGCCATGAGTCAGATTACTTAAGACCTGGTTAACAGCAACATAGATTGTTGAAACGTTAATATTGATAAACAATCACGGAGAGTGATAAGGGAAAAGACACCGGTAACGGGCTAAAGATAGTGGCCAATAGAATTGCGAGGAGGAGGCCACGTGATTAGGAGGGTCGAGCAGGGCGCACGGACAAAGGGGGTCAGTCGGAGTTGGGAAGCCATGACAGACAGATCACGAAAGCAGAGAAGTGTGTCGGCTGAGAACTGAATATCCCTTGTGGCGATGAAACGCTGAGAATCGTCGACGGCAAGTGAATGAGTGTACGCTAGATATTTCAAGCGTGTCCCGATTGATGAGAATAGTGTTGCCGCGACCAGGCGGGTGGACATGTTACAGCACAGAGTCGAGTCGTGTGCCGTGGGCAGAGGTTGCCGGCCTGTGAATGTAGGCGCCATGCGACCATGTGTAACAGGACTGTAAGTAGGGTAGAAGAGTGTATGTGTAGACCATTGTAGTTGATTAGATAGCCTGGATAGCAGGACGTACTACAATCAGTGTGTAAACAAATGGCGTGGGTGTACATGTACTTTTGAATATCCCAGTGATTGTGTCGCATAGAAACAATACATGATGCCATTCTATCACTCGGTGGTGACGAGTTGTGTTCACGGTGTATCAGTGTGTAATTCATAAAGAGTGTCAACGTAGCCGCATCTCAATACCCCTAGTTACGTCAGAAAGGGCTCGTTGGCAACGAGCCCTTTCTGACGTAACTAGGGGTATTGAGATGCGGCTACGTTGACACTCTTTATGAATTACACACTGATACACCGTGAACACAACTCGTCACCACCGAGTGATAGAATGGCATCATGTATTGTTTCTATGCGACACAATCACTGGGATATTCAAAAGTACATGTACACCCACGCCATTTGTTTACACACTGATTGTAGTACGTCCTGCTATCCAGGCTATCTAATCAACTACAATGGTCTACACATACACTCTTCTACCCTACTTACAGTCCTGTTACACATGGTCGCATGGCGCCTACATTCACAGGCCGGCAACCTCTGCCCACGGCACACGACTCGACTCTGTGCTGTAACATGTCCACCCGCCTGGTCGCGGCAACACTATTCTCATCAATCGGGACACGCTTGAAATATCTAGCGTACACTCATTCACTTGCCATCGACGATTCTCAGCGTTTCATCGCCACAAGGGATATTCAGTTCTCAGCCGACACACTTCTCTGCTTTCGTGATCTGTCTGTCATGGCTTCCCAACTCCGACTGACCCCCTTTGTCCGTGCGCTCTGCTCGACCCTCCTAATCACGTGGCCTCCTCCTCGCAATTCTATTGGCCACTATCTTTAGCCCGTTACCGGTGTCTTTTCCCTTATCACTCTCCGTGATTGTTTATCAATATTAACGTTTCAACAATCTATGTTGCTGTTAACCAGGTCTTAAGTAATCTGACTCATGGCAAATACTATTGATGACCTTACACAAAATGGTTACGGAAAATGTCTATATCTAAACTCATAGAGTGAGTGCAGTCAAAGGTGGAAAATGTCTCATTAACACGAAATGGAACGCTTGGCTAGCGAATTCATTGCGTGGAAGTCCGAAGCTAAAACTTACATAGTGTATGTCGTCCGCAGACTGACCGTTCCTGGTTTGTGCGGAGAGCAGCGAGTGGCTAACGAAATGCCCAATATATGGAAGTGAGGAATTAAAGCAGCCATGAGCAGGATATGGCGATTCCTCGGGTGAGCCCAGTCTCAGAGCAATATGTGCTGGCTCTGCAATTATGGAAGCCTCCTTGGATAGTGCGGAATGCCCTTGGTCTGCCCCTGCCTTCCCTTGAGGTTGACTGTGATGTCTCTGACCATTCTACCTTGACCAGCTGAGATGTGGGCGACACCACAACAGTAAGAGTCTATCGTGCCTCAAAACCCGAGGAAGGCTAACCTCATTAAAAATGCCTGCCGAAGTCGGAAGTGCCGGCCTATGGGTGGCAAAATAAAAATTGGCACTACGCAATTACGTCCAAGTGAAATGTCTTTCGTGCTATGAACAGCTCTGACTACCTAGTTTTCCGAATGCCTATCGTGTCCGGAAAAGCTCCGACTAGCTAGTTTTCAGAATGTCCGTTGTGCCCTGAACAGCTCTGATGGGCACAGCGACAAGCACATGTCCGAATCGAAAACTCGCTGAGTGGATACCACCTGCAGACCGGTCTGGTTTGTGCGGGAAAGGCCTGTGGTGAATGAAATGCCCAATACATTGAATTGAGGAATTAAAGCAGCCATGAGCAGGACGTGACGATTCTCTCGGTGAGCCCAGCACCAGGGCGCTATGTGTTGGCTCTGCAACTATGGAAGCCACCCTGGATGGCGGAAAATGCCATGGACAGTCTCTGCCTTCCCTTGAGGGTTGATCGTGAAGCATTCGACCATTCCAACTTGATAAGCTGCAATGTGGACGGCACCACAAAAAGAGAGTCCCACAAGAATGCTAACTTGTCAAAAATGCACGCTAAAAGTCGGATGTGTTGGCCTAAGGGTTTCGGCCCAAGGGTGCCTAACCAGACACACCGCAATCACATCTGAAAAAACACTCTGGATGAACGCAAAGAAGATATTCTAACTTCCTGTCTGTACTTTTTGCATGATGATTTTCAAGAGAATTTTGCAGCATGACTTATTAGATTGATAGTTAGATACACAGTTTTAAAATGTCCTTTCCTTGCAGGGTTATTCTCTTTCATGTTTTGGGTCAGACATCATTGTTGGAGAATTTCACATATTGTGTTGATGTTGGTTTATCCTCCTG
Organism: Cepaea nemoralis; assembly: GCA_014155875.1. Classification (NCBI taxonomy): domain Eukaryota; kingdom Metazoa; phylum Mollusca; class Gastropoda; order Stylommatophora; family Helicidae; genus Cepaea; species Cepaea nemoralis. Next base: position 298,693 of record JACEFZ010003317.1, on the reverse strand, counting down.
TCTGGCTTGATTAGTTCCACATTCTTCAGGTGTTGTATTGCTGATCTTAATTTCTTGAACTTAACTAATGTTATGGTTCTCTCTCTTCACTGTCATCTGTTTTATCTGGATTCTTTATCATATCTTCATACATTTCTCCACAGCACTCATTCCATCTGCCTAATATATTCTTTCTGCCCTTTATCTCCTATTGGAGCACAGACTCTCAACCAATCAATGCCATGTTATTCCCCGTCTTTTGCTATCTCCTGCATTTACCTCCATGATCTCCCTACATTATTCATCTATGTCTCTACACTTTTCAGTATGTCTTTTGGTCACCCTCTATTTTGTTTGCCCTATGGGTTCCATAGAAAGAACTTTTATCAGGTTTCCTCAATGTGTCGTATGCAGCATCAGCGTCTTTTCCTCGGAATGTCTAGTTCTCTCCATTCACCAAGAACTCCACACCACACTGGTGATTCTGTCATACTGTTTTAGTCCTTATTCTGTTCAGATACTAGCTAATGAACATTTGTAGTTTATTAGTAGTCTCTTTGTTCTGATCCATTCAGTAGGTCTGATTTAACTGAAATATTCTAAGTTTAATTTCTTGTAACGAACACACATTTCCCAGTGCTATGAAAGCTCACTACAACCTGCCATGTGTGTTATAGAGGAGACTAAGGAGGGTTGTGGTGGGACTAGCTACCCCATCTTGTAGAAAGCTTTTGCTACAAAATCCATTTTGGACAAGTCTAACGATAAAGAAAGAAGAATAGTGTATCTTTACTTTCTGTGAAAATGTTAGCATTTCTATGATTTATTGTATGTATTGTTGTCTGAATGACCTGTTAATGTTCTTATTTCCTTGAAAATATCTCCATATTTACCCTGCATCTGGAGATCTTCTTTTCTGTTACGAGAGTTCATTATGTACTATTTCTTGCCTTGTCTGGTCTACCTTCTGATGGTTTTTTATGTAGTTTTATATTGCTTAAATTTTCTTCTGTAAGCATTAATGTTTCCTCTATGACATATCTTCTCTTTTTTGCACTTTTCTATGGTACGCATATTTCCCCCATTTAGTCTGTTAATTTTCTCCATTATTCTGTGTTCATAATATTGCATTTTGTAATGCAGCCTTTATAAATTTTTTCACTTATATTCTACGCTTGATCTTGTTGTCTTTGTACAATGAGCTCTTGACTGGCCAGGTCAAGTTGCCTTGTTTCTTAATCAGTTCTGCTATAATGGTATAGGACAGTGAACCTGTCTCCTATGTTAGCTTAGCCTAAAATGGGTACCAAGAATTGTTGTGGAAGTAAAGGTGGCTGGCATGCTATTGAGCACGTCACTCACTGAGAGCCAGTTCTGTAAAAACAAAGGGTTAGCACTGCATACATAGTAGGCCTCACAGTGTAGAACAGGGTCCTTGACTTGACATGCTGGATGGAACCTGACTGTGTTGCTGAAACATTTTAATATATTCTGCCTATTAGTCAGTATTCGTTGTATGTTCTTTCATGTCTGCAATTGTTATGTATTTCAGGCCTTTGTCTATGTCAGAAAATCTGAGTAAATTAGCACACAAGATTGACTTTTACAAAGATGAAAGTGAGGAAAAAGGAAAACCAACATCGGAAGGAGAAAAGGACACAGATGAAGAGAAAGTCTTAGCCCCATTCCAGCCATCACTGTGGCCTTGGGATTCAGTGAGGAATAAATTGAAGTAAGTATATACACTCTAGGTCTTTGTTTGCAGGTACTCTTGTCAAGTGAATGTGATCAAACAAAATCTCATCTTGTGCACTATGTGGCAACAGCTTTGGCAAGCAGCCTGTATTTCTCAGCCCAGGAAAAAAACTGGCACACATCAGCAGTAGTACAGATGCAGTCATGAAAGCAAGACAATGTACAGTTCTTTTGATGAGTTATATGTTGTCATTTGTGAATACATTTTTTTCTTAGGCATTATGAAAACGTGACTTTTATATGTCTTTCATTCTCATTATTTCTATTAATGATGTCTCATGTTTGCTCATCTTACACATGTGCAACCTACACACTCTACATTATTATCTGATGCTTTTATCATCATCAGTTCTATCGTTCCTTTTACAGACACATTTGTGAAGATGGTATAATGTTATAATGATGTAATGTTACATTACTAACTTACTTTGTTGCTCCTCTTCTGCCATGAAATGCCTTAGTTAATTGATATCTATGAGGGACAATGCAAACATGTGCAATGTGTCAATTTGTGTTCATTTTTGACAGCATGCTTGTTCATGCCTGCATGTTAGGTTGTCTGAAAATGTATGGCTAGTAACCAATGTGATGATTGCTTGTCAGTTGCTGAATGTGAATTGAACATTTGTGGTACAAAAACATAAACTGTGACAATAAGCATGTGACAAAGAATACAATCAATTAACTAGGAATAAGTAGAATTAATTGTGCCATAGGTAACATTTATCACATATGAACAACACAGGATTATAGCATTCAATATGTGGAACGGAAATTATACAGAAATTGGGAGGAAAAGCTGTTCAAATGCCACAGGATACCGGATGGTAGCTTTGGGCACATGTTAGAAGCTATCTTAGTGTTGTTATATTCTGTAGCAGCCTCACAAACTAGTTTACAATGTTTTAAATAGATTCATAGAACTAGCCAGTTTAGTAAAATTTTCTGAATTGCTTTTTAATTATGCAATCTGCATAGTTGGATACCTCTTGAAAAAAAACAAATCCAACGGTACCTTATTCAAGTCTGTAGGTAAATTCTAAGCCAAGATATGAATATTTGTGTGTCAGTTTATCATTTTATGTGAACATAGAGGAAAATACAATTTTAGCCCTCTGACAAAATATAACCTACACACTCACACCACTGTTGGTAACACATACGCTCAAGGGAGATTAAAACTGTCAATGTTTCCTCACTAAGGGGAAGATAACTGCTGCCGATATATATATATATATATATATTGCAACATACGCCTGTGAGACATGGACACTTACTAAACAAGCTGAACAGCGCATAAACGCCTTTGAATATAAATGTTATAGACGAGTTCTAAGAATATCTTGGGTAAAGAAAAGAACAAATGCATCTATACTTCAAGAGTTGAATATTGAAGAAGGTTGCCTATTAAAGACGATAAAACAAAGAAAATTGAAATATTTCGGTCACTTGAAATGTCACGAAAGTTTGGAGAGAACAATAATGGAAGGGTATATGCTTGGGAAGAGAGGAAGAGGAAGGCCAAAGAGAAGATGGGTGCAGGATGTGGCGGATGATCTCCAGATGGGTGTATCAGACGCTGGACATCTTGCTTATGATCGAGAGGTTTTCCGGAAGGTTGTTATGGGAGCAAAGGCTGAATGAATGAATATATATATATATATATATATATATATATATATATATATATATATATATATATATATATATATATATATATATATAAAAGACAATGTATGTGTGTATGTCCTTTATGCGTTCGCGAACAGGTCCATCCGACTGAGATGAAATTTTCTACAGATGTTCTTCTCATTCTCGTGCAGCCAACTGGCATAGTTTGTTAGTTTACAAACAGTTATTTACGTAATAAAATTTAATTTTTTAATTAAATTATAATTAACATATTGCAAGGGGACTTAACTTAAGAAAAGTTATATCAAGGGACATTACTTTTAGTAGCATTGCTATATTATGTAATTTAAATAATTGTTGCATTTTTCTCAAAGTTTTATAAAATGTTTATCTACAGTTATTTACAGGCATATGCGTTATAATATAATGATAAAATCTTTAAGGCATTTTCAAAGTTTTCATAAAAATAATGGATCTATTTTAGATACGTGAAAATTTTCGAACCCATTTTTCCCGCAACGGGAACTGGAAAGGGTCGAACATAGATGGATGGGCGGGCAGGCGGACGGATGGATGGATGGATGGATGGATTTCCGCAATGGGAACGGGAAAGACAGTCGTGTCTGGTATACAGAAAGTGATAAAAACTTTGCATCTTCAAAGTTTTTGTAAAAATAATGGATCTATTTTAGATACATGAAAACGTTCGAACCCATTTTTCCTGCAACGGGAACGGGAAAGGGCAGAACATAGATAGATAGGTAGGTAGGTAGATAGATACCCGCCAAGGGCTGGGTGAAGCCGGGCCGGGTCCTCTAGTATGTATATAGTAAAATCAGATTCCTCGGTCTCCCTGGTGAAGGGATTTACGGCTTTCGCCATAATCCCGTATATTCTCATGGGTAACGCAGCTGCGCCCGAATTGGCAGCAGTTTGAGCCGCGCTGGTAACTTACGGGGGTATGTGAGCCGGTCGCTCAGAAAGCAATTGAAAACTACTGAGCATAATCTTGCCTAGTACATCAACAGCAGCTGAAAAATGCTGATGTTGACTGCAACGTCCTGTAAGGGATATGCAAAAAAAGAAAAAGAAGGTAGGCGCGCGCACGCACACACACACACACACACACACCACACACACAGAGAGAGAGAGAGAGAGACCTACAAGCACTTGGAATCAACGACTGGCAAGAGAAGGTCAACCAGAGAGACGAATGGAGATGGATTGTATCTGCAGCAAAGAACCTCAATGGCTCGGAACGCTGACGAAGAAGAAGAAGACAATATATATATATATATATATATGTGGAGTAGATATATTAATCAAAATATTGAATGATATTTACAGCAGTGGATATTTACCCAGTGATATGCTGAAATCTGTATTTATAGCTATACCAAAAAGACCAGGAGCAATTAAATGTGAAGATTTTCGTACAATTAACCTCATAAACCATATCACTAAGCTTCTTCTCAGAATCGTAATGAGAAGAACCAGAAAGAAAATAAAAATGGAAATTAGTGAAGAACAATATGGATTTGTGGAGGGAAAGGGCACAAACAATGCAATATATACATTACGGACACTAATAGAAAGGTCTATAGAGAAACAGAAAGACATATATTTGTGCTTCATAGATTATACTAACGCATTTGATAAAGTAAAACATGATGAGCTGATTAAAATGTTGGTAGGTATCAACATTGATGGGATTTGATTGATTGATTGATTTAGGAACCGACATCACAGCATTCGGGACATTCCCATAAGCGCTCTGTCCCCATCCTCAGCAGCCAGCGAAGAGTTCCAACACTAATAGTTGCAGTAGCAATCTGATTATATGTCCGTCTCGCCTTTCCTCTGAGCGTCGATCGTCGGCCAGATCCCCTCGTCACACCTCGCTGTCTCATTCTTACCAGACTATGGTGATCCATTTGCTCCTCCGAGGTGTACACGTGCTCCCACAAGGCCGCAACCACGTCTGCCTTGTCATGCATCAATACTCCACCAAGTTTTGCCGAGCCAGCCAATCTGTCCGCCTGTTCATTCCCCAGCACACCGGCATGCCCCGGAGAAAAGATCCAGGTGATGCTTGCTACCCGTGACCTCCGAAGCGAAGCAAGCCACTCTGCACGAAGCTTGCCTGTTCTCACCCTCCTCAGCATGCTTTCTGAGTCAGTTACAATCACAATGTGTGTATGTGTCGTGTTCTCTATCCAGCGGAAAGCTGCACTGACCGCCTCCACCTCCATTCTTAAGCTAGATGTTGTGTCATCATACGCCAGGCTCTCCTGCACCAAACGCCGACCATTAGCTTTTGCTAAGAACCCCCAGGCACTTCTCCTACCTCTCAACACCGACCCATCCGTGTAGATAATCACATCACCCGGGCGAGAATTATCCTGAATTAGTTGCTGAATTTCCACTTCCGTGGCCCCTGCTGGCCACTCCCTGCACTCCCGGCTCAATGTGATTATAACTCTGCACAAGTCTGACTGCTCGGCTGGCACTCTGACCCACTCCTCTCCTCGCCTGATGTTCTCCAAGGGGCACACCTGTCTGATCGTATCCTCCGCCTGAGCCATCCATGATTTCCCTCTTATCAGTCTCTGACCCTTAACTACGTCCAGCGCCTCATGCAACGGGTGATCTGTGTCTGCAGCTACTCTGAGGTATGCCTTCGCCTGCATCACCTTGTGCCTACCAGCAACAGTAGGCAGACCAAGGATGTAACGCATACACACTACTGGAGTGTCTCTGGTGCATCCCAGAATGACCAGCATAGCTTCGTTCTGTATGCGCTCTAATTTCACCAGCTGACTCTTTGAGACAGTGAGCAGTCCTAGTCCATAATCAATCACTGAGAGGATCAAGTGCTGGTATAGTGTAAAGAGCATTCTCTGCTCTGTGTCCATTGCAGCCATAGTTTTAAGTGCATTGAGTCCCTTTTGAGATCTTGTCACAACCGTCTCCACATGGTCCTTGAAGGACAGACTCCTGTCAAATGTGATTCCCAGATACTTCAGTTTGTTCTCTCTGTTGACGCTTCTGCCATCTATCGTGAGGCTTGGGGCATCATCTCTCACAATCCTGTTGTCCAGAGAGCACCACAACACAGCCGCCTTTTCCGGGTGGATGACAGCACCCATTTCAGTGCACCAGTCAATCACTTTGTCTACTGTCACCTCTAGCTGTTTGATCCCTATTTCTCCCCTGCCTAATTGCAAGAATATCATCTGCAAATGTTAGAATCATTCCAACCCCTGGTGCTTCTAGGTATGCAATCTTGCTCGTATACACATTAAAGAGCATCGGTGAGATTGCAGACCCCTGTGGCAGTCCCAGGATTAAAATATGTAGCTCTGAGGTCCATGCACCCAGACGGAGAGCAACCCAACGAGAATGCAGGACGGCTGCTATCCAGTTCACCAACCAGGGATTGACCCCCTTCTCCATAAGTGCGGTCATCAAAATATCATAGCGAACTCTATTGTACTCTATCCTCGAGATCAAGCGCTGCCGCCATAGTTTCCTGTCTACTCTGGAACCCCTCATAAACGTCAAAGGAAAAGTGGCTGCATTTGACCAGGTATCTTTTCCTGGCCTGTAGCTCCCCAGGCCTCTTGAAAGAAGCTTCCCCCTTTCCAAAAAATCTTGCAGCTTAACAGCGACTATCTTCTCTAAAACCTTCCCAAATGTATTTTGAAGGGTGATGATCCTAAAGCCGCCAAGCTTTGAATGATCCTTGTATGGTTTTGGGAGAGGGATGAGATAGCTATGCAACCAATCCTGCGGTACTGATGCTGTCCTAATGCTCTGATTAAAGCAGCTGGTCATCTCCTTCAGGTCTACATCGCTCAAAGCCTTCATGTGGCCATACCTGACACCATCAGGCCCTGGTGCAGTGTCTTTTGCATTTTTCAAAATATGTTTAACATCTTCAACCCGTATGAGGTCTTCATAAGGCATATTCTCCATTGTGCCAGATAATTTTTCTCTAACTGCATCCCTGGTATCCGCATCGTTATGATTGGTCTGCTCTAAAAATCTCTGGAGAAATGCCTCCCCTTTCTCCTTGTCTGTTGTCACGCGTACACCATCCTCTGTATAAATTGTTCCCACTGTCATAGGCCGATCTTTTCTTTGCATTTGTCTGCGCAGTTTCCAGAATTTATGCAGTGTTTTATCATCTCCAATCTCCTTCATAATACATTCCCAGTTTACGTTCTTGGCCTCTGTAGCACAGCGCTTGAAAGCCTCCACCTTGTCTTTCTTGTCATTTTCTGCTATGTCCACTTCCTCTCGTGAGCTTCGGGGTGTCTGTCGCACTTTCCTTAGCTGCCTTCACTGCAGCTCTCTTTGCTTTCCACGTATTGTCTACTTCTGGGGTCCACCATGGGGGTTGCAAAAAAGGAGTTTTAACAGTCCTGTTGCATGCCCCCTGTCTGAGGCGTCCAAGAAGGCTGTCGGACCACTCATACCGGAAGGTCTTGCAAGCTCTCCCAGCCTTAACTTTCCTGGACTTAGAGATCAGGACTGAGCTTGGCATGTGATCACTCCCCTGGTCATTCAAAACAGGCCACTTTACATCAAGGACTGATGACTGGGAGACAAGTGCCAAATCAATAGCAGTATCTGCATCACCATGCTTCATTGCCATTCTAGTCAGCCTACCATCATTTATGCAGACCACATCGGAGTCCGCCATGGCATCCGCAAGTGCAATTCCTTGTCGGTTTTCTCCACTACTGTCCCAATCTCTGTTCCTCGCATTGTAGTCTCCACATATGAGTAGCCTATCACCTGGTAAGTCCTCTAATTCCTTAAACCAGTCCCATTGTTCCTTTCTGACAAAACAGTCCACTGTGGCATATACATTTATGATATTCCAACTTAAGCCACCAATCTCCATTTGTATACCCTGGACCTCTCTTGCACTGTGATTCCACTGGCTCAAGTCAAGTGCCACGTACTTCACTCCTTTCTTCACCAGCAGACCTTGCCCATGTCTCTTTTGCCCAGTGGGGTTAATATAACTGACGTACCCAGGACAATGGTATTGATGGGAAAGATTTAAGAATAATAAAGAATATTTACTGGAACTAAGTAGCAGCAATTAAAATGGAAAATAAAGAGGGTAGTTACGAACAGATAAAGCTAGGAGTGCGACAGGGTGTGTCTTGTCACCAGATCTCTTCTCCCTATATAGCGAAGTAATAATGAGAGAGATCAAAGAGATGCCAGGAATACTAGTTGGAGGTTATAATATAAATAATATACGCTATGCAGATGACACAGTATTGGTGGCGGATAAATCAAAAGACCTACAACAATTGTTGGACACTGTAGAAACAGAGAGTGCAAGGAAAGGACTCTCCTTGAATATCAAGAAAACAGTAGCAATGGTGATATTAAAGAAAATGGTGACACCAAAATGGGACATAGAAATAGAAGGACACATTCTTAACCAAGTGGATAATTTTAGATACCTAGGGGCATTTATAACATCAGATGGAAGATGTACAACAGAGATTAAGAGCAGAATAGGGCAAGCAAAAGCCGCATTTAAGAAAATGAAGAGTATCTTATGCAATAAGTCACTATCACTGAATGTAAGAAAGAGAATGCTGGAATGCTATGCAGCACCAGTTTTGCTGTATGGCAGTGAATCTTGGAATGTAAATGAACAAATTAAGAAGAAATTAGAAGCAACAGAGATGTGGTTCTTGAGACGAATGTTGCGAATTCCTTGGACTGCCAGAGTAACTAACAACGACTGCCTGAAACAGGCTAAAGAAACTAGAACATTATGTACAACAATAAGAAAGAGACAAACATTTTTCTTCAGTCATGTGATGAGAAGAGAGGCATTGGAGAACATCGTGACAACTGGAAAGATCAAGGGGAAGAGAGGCAGAGGCAGACCAAGAGAAATGATGCTGGATGGATTGAGATGGTGACATGGAGGAATATCAGCAACAGAGATGATCCAGAAAACCAAAGACCGAGATCTGTGTAAATCAATGAACTTCTACGCCAGCTGGTAGAGCACTTTATGATTATATATATATATATATATATATATATATATATATATATATATATATATATATATATATATATATATATATATATATATATATATATAAAAGAGACTGTATGTTTGTTTGTTTGTGGGTTTGTGGATTTGGATGCGTTCGATAACGGTACATCCGATTGAGATGAAATTTTCTACACGTCTTCCTTTCATTCCTGTGCAACCGACTATAATAATTTCTGAATGTAAAATCTTCGACTTATTTAATAACATTTACTTTTCCATTTTCATTATATAATGTCTATATAGCAGGGGGACTTCACTCTAGAAAAGTTATTTCAAGGGGCATAACTTTTAATAACATTTCTAAATACTTTATAGTCATATTGTTGGACTTACGTGCACTATTGTTACACTCTTTGTCTATAGTTATTTTTAGGCATATGAGTTATATTAAATAATGATATAATCTTTAAGGCATTTTTACAGTTGGCATAAAAATAATGCATTATGCATAACATTTTAACCCATCTTTTTCTACAGTTTTCATTGAATGGTGTGTGGAAGGACATTCTTTTAAGTTACTGTGCGCCAAAAGCTGGGCGAAACCACGCCGGTCAGACAGATAGACAGACAGACAGTCGGGAACGGGAGAGCTTATATGAATTAAATTAGATGCTCCCCACCAGGGACTGGGTGAAGCCGGGCCGGGACAGACAGACATACAGACAGTCGGGAACGGGAGAGCTTATATGACTACGTATATGAATTAAATTAGATGCTCCCCACCAGGGACTGGGTGAAGCCGGGCCGGGACAGAGAGACAAACAGATAGTCGGGAACGGGAGAGCTTATATGACTACGTATATGAATTAAATTAGATGCTCCCCACCAGGGACTGGGTGAAGCCGGGCCCGGTCAGATAGACAGACAGACAGATAGTCGGGAACGGGAGAGCTTATATGACTACTTATATGAATTAAATGAGATGCTCCCCACCAGGGACTGGGTGAAGCCGGGCCGGGTCAGCCAGCCAGACAGACAAACAAGCAGACAGACAGACTGATAGATAGATCCCCTCCAGGGCCTGGGTGAAGCCGGGCCGGGTCAGCTAGTATATATATATATATCATGCACACACAGATATATAATATACACCTCCACGTCATGCTGCGATGACGTCAGTCTGTGCGCACTGTCTGTCAGCGCGAGGCTGCGAGGTGTAGATCCATTTTGACCAGAGAAGTCCCGTCGTAAAGTTGCAAAATTATCAACGATCTGAGCCGTGTAGAGTGATGAAAAATTACACATAAATACAATAATGGGTGTTGCATCTACACTTGCATTCATTATCATGTTAGTCGCTCTGAATATTCCATAACAATATTAAATGATCATAGCTGGAGTATGACAAGGAAAACTGCTATCTCCCACCATTGAAATATCACATTACAGCATGCAATTTTCATAATTTTATGTGAGATTGATTGCCAACTTAAGTGATCGATAATTACAAAATAATGTATAAATGGATGCTAAATTGAATAATACATAGTAGAACAATTTATCATGTCTCATAAAATGGTATTTACGGGTTTACTTACCACTTAGAATAGACAGCCTGTTTCTCTGGTATAACAAGGATTCCCGAAGCACGAGAAATACAGAACGTAAAGTGGGGAGGGAAAAACTATATCAAGTCATCAGTGTCTGTTTCAACTCGATCTTGAAATAATCAGGGAATTTAAAATTATGAGTACTCTAAATCTCCTCAGATCAGAGACACAAAAATTAGTAGCTGAACAAAGCCGTAAATATAATTCTGGTTAGATTCGGTGATTCTGAATCGTAGTGGCTACATAGAACACACCCAATAGATAAACTCAGTTGAACTATACTTGCACATGATTAGACTTCACACAAAGACAAAGCCAAGAAGGTAGATGAGAATAATGGTTGAGGAAGAAGCCCAAGTAGTCTACTAAAATACAAGACCTCACACACTATTGTAGTGTTCATTTTGTTGAATCTATTCACAGGAACTCATTGACAGAAATCAGTGTTCTGTATGATGTATTAAACATTGTTAAAGAAAAACACTACATGGTAACTGATCCTGTTTCTCAGGATCCCCCTGAACTAAAAGCTTCACTGCAAATGTTGGCCAAGAAAAAGGTAATGCATAGATTGTTGTGCTTAAAGGAAATGTCTTTCACTGTTTGTCTTCTTATCTGTCCTCATCTCACTATATGTCTACCATTTCTCCTATATTTGTTACACATTGTTGTCTGCCATGCTGATTTCCGAACACTATAAAAGTAAAACTTTGTAATGATAAGACTGATTTGAAGATTTTCATGTAGCATAAGATAGCTTCAATTCACAAATTCCAGACTATTGTCTCCGGAACCAGGTACACCAAATAGTGACCAATGATATGCATGCAGCAAGTGCAGTTCTCTATTCCATTCATACATTGGCTGTAATAACAGGCATGCATAATTGTAATGAACCTTTGTTCACAGATAATTTGTATAGACTTCACCACTATGATACTTAAAAAAACAGATAGTAGAGCACTGCTCTTCTTTAATGCATGCCAATAGTAAGTTAGTAAACATTTTACACTCAAACTATGACTTCATGTGGTTCATCAGTATTGTGATACCACCTGCAGGACACTCTTGAGAATACTTCCAATTTCTACCATTGGCACTCTTTGTATTACTACTGAAAATTTGTGTTTTTTTAAAGCTTCTCAAATAGAAGAATACTGAAAACACCATGGATAGATTAAATAATAGTAATGAAATAAATAACTTATGACAAGAACTGGTTACTTATATCAAAAGTAGACAACCCACATTCTTTGGACCCATCATTTGTTGTTTGTGAATCCTTTGGAAGACTTGATTTGTTCGGTTAACCCTTTAGTTCATTGCACACACAAGTAGGATATCAGTGATAGAGGCAGTATGTGTTTGGCATATTTTGACATTTCCTGATAATGTCCGTTTATAAATGAGAAAAATAAGGTGGAAATATCTAGGGAACTGCTGGTTGAGGTGAATAATGGTGAGTGAATAGTGCATGGAAACAAGGGTCCGTCATTAATCTTTTCAAAGCAGCTGCGTTATGGTTTTCTTTAAATAACAGAATTGTTAGGGAAGAGGTCCCAGACATCACAGTAAATGGCAGTCCAATAAAGAGAGAAAGAAAACAATTACATACCTCAGAATGACATTTTAAAACAGTTTGTCTTTCAGGGACCGTGTGGGGAGAGGTGGTGTCAAAGCTGTGGAAAGGGACTAAATGCACTGAAGGTGATCGTGGCAGCAGGCATGAAACAGATTTTAATACGATTAATAATTTTGGTGGTTGAGTATACTCAGTGGTTGCTCATAGTATTGCATATTGAGTATGGTCTGAGGTTGCACATAATATCATAGCCAGCTGGAGAAGCTGGAATGCATGCATGCAGAAGGAAGGCCATGAGAGTCATTTTGCGCTGAACAAGTGTATAAGCAGAATATACTTGCTTTGTCATCTATATATGTTAAGTACAAAGTGCTCCAGGTAAAAAAATATCATAGGGTCACAGCGGACAAAGAACACCCTTTGTAAGAGGCATTGGATGACACAAGAGGATGCAGGTTAAGGAGAGACAGAACTTGGATGGCACAGGCTGAAGATATGGTTAGACATGTGTGACATTGGTAAGATAGTTAAATGGTTGGGCGTGGAATGAGCCACATTGTCACATAAGGCAGCCTTACATAGAGTGATATCTAGTTTGGCAGAGGGCGTTGGGAATGGACAGCGTATGAGACAGAGATGTTCGTATAATAGCTAAGTGACAATTCACGCCCAATCCATGTGGAATAAATATGTATGGGTCTGTGGTGATAGGTTAATGGTGTGCTTCATTGCAGAGGTTGTTGGACTTAAAAAATGCTCTGGCATATGATAATCACAACACCCAGCATGAGAATGGAGGTGGAGGCCGATTGGTTTACACAAATATGGGTCTAGCACTGTACGCCCAATGCACCTTTAGGCATGGAACAGAGTCCTTGACTTGCTTACAGTCGTGGCTACAATGTATGAAATGTCCATATTGATCACCTGCTGAAACTCTTCATGGTGATTGTTTTGTATTTTTCTCTTTAAGAATGTTAATGATTTTAAGTTTTACAGTTACAAACATTAGAATAATGTGAAATACACTTTTCATGTTAATATTATGGTTGATTTTTAGTAAATCATATACTGTCGAATTTAGCCATGATTTGAGAATTATGATTTTTTAGTATATTATTGTAATTTAAAAATTATTATTGCTTTATGACTTGGGAAAGACATTAGACTTATAAAAAACATATATTGGAAACAACAAACTGCCATAAGGATTGATAATGAAGTGGGACAATATCAGCCTATTAAGAGAGGTGTTAGGCAGGGATGTGTAATGTCTCCAGATCTTTTTTCTCTGTACAGTGAAAATATTTTCAGAAATGTAGAAGATATAAATGGAATCAGCATTGGAGGACGCAACATCAATAACATTAAATATGCAGATGATACAATATTGATTGCATACAATGCACAGGATCTGCAACAATTAGTAGATGCGGTTGTTGTACACAGTGAGCAACTGGGGTTAGAATTAAATTGTAAAAAGACACAGGTTATGGTCGTCACTAGGAAGAACGGAGTACCACAATGTAATATACAAGTAAATGGGAATATTCTTCAACAAGTAAATCGGTACAATTATCTCGGAACGGTCATAACATCTGATGGGAGATGCCTTGAAGAGATTAGAACAAGAATCGCCATGGCAAAAGTAGCCTGTAGCAAGATGAAAACCATTCTGACCAATAAAAAGATGTCAATTGAAACAAGAAAAATAGTGTTGAGGGGATACATAGAGCCTGTTCTTTTGTATGGATGTGAAACTTGGACAATGTGCAGTCAAGCTGAAAAACATCTGATGGCTGCAGAAATGTAGTTTCTGAGGATGCAAAGAATACCATGGACAGACAGAAAAACCAATGACGAAGTACTACAGGAGACAAATGAAAATCATAAATTGATTAGAGAAATTAGACATAGACAGTCACAAGTTTTTGGACATATGAGAAGAAATGGATTGGAGAACTTAGTGACAACTGGCAAGATCGAAGGGAACAGACCAAGAGGAAGACTGAGAAGTAAATACCTGGATGGCTTGGATGAGATAGAAACACTGAGCTGATCCACGACTCTGGTGATCGAGTGAAATGGTGAGTCATGACCGTCCACGCTTTCCGGCACGGCACATGATTGATTGATTGATTGATCATCAAAGTGTGCTAGTAATTATAAAAATAACTGTCATAGCATTCAGTTTTCTCTCATGATTTACAGAGCATATTGAGATGATTTCATGATTATATGCAGTATCAGATTCTTTGCCAAATACACTAGTCCAAATTGAATATTGTATAATCCACCATTGTCTCATCTATTAGAGTCTCGTAGCAGCAGCACAACTCCTCTCAACTGGTGCTGAGCGTCTCAAAAGGGTTCAGGTAGAAATGACATCAAACACACAAGAAAATTTCCTCATGGAGCTCCTGAAGCTTCGTAAAAACTGGAGGTTGAAAAAAGTACACAATACTATCTTGGGAGAGTTGAGTTACAAATCAGGTGGGTGGGTACAAGTTTGTATGTGTGTGCTGGCTTTGGTGGGGTATAAACATTTGATAGGAGCTGTGCTAGCATAATGACGTGCACATTCACCACCAGGTAGATGGTTCTAGGCACTAATCCCTTACAAGGTAAACATTTTGTTGGACCACATAGCTCCAGGATCTACACATCCTCATTAAATGACTGCTGGAAAAACAGTATTGTTCTTCCAACACTTTGCTAACAGTGTCAAACTTGAATACTAATAACATCCCTCCAGAGAAAAATTCATCACATGTGAGGTGGAATCTGTGAGAAAGGCTGTTGTGGTTTCCTGAAGAGATGAAAAGCAAAACGACATCAGAAATATGACAAGCATTAACATCATTCATACAGTTTGGGACAAAAACAAAGTGGTTTGGACATCTTAGGAGAATGAAATCCGACCAACTAATGTTAAGAACATGTAATCAAAACAGATACAGAACGAGAATATGATCAAGAAAATAAGGAATAGACAACCTTAAAAAACACTAAACAACGAACACAGTCAGTCTAGCTTCGGAATGCAAGCTGAGGCTCCCCACACTCTTATGCTTAATGGTGAGTGTGGATTAGGGAAAAAGACATCCATCTGGGCCAGACAATAGATAGTAGAATAAATTGAACATTCTCTGGGATATAAGGCTCTCGACAGGATGCTAACCACTTCAACCAGCTAGTGCTGTTTGGTCAAAGAATAAGACCCATGGACCAAGCACCAATTCTCCATTATGCCATGATAGCATGGAAACTGGGTCCTTCACCTCTATACCTTTTATAAACGTTTAGTGGATGTGTATTGTGCATAATTATATATTAATTGGGTAAATTTTTATGTTTAGTGGAGAGAACAATAATGGAGGGGTATATGCCTGTGGGAGTCTTCGTGGCAAAGTGGTCAAGCTGTTTAACTCGGGCTCCGAAGGTTGTGGGTTCGATTCCGGGCCGCGTCCTTCGGTTCACGAGTTAAATTTTTCGGAGACTCCCGTGGGTCGTCGCTAGAGCTACGGAGCTCGTGCTTTGTGTGACGCTTTCCGCGCTGCGGAAATAGACCGAGCCATATGGAATAAAACCCGGTGCAATGAAGTCGACCCTGTCGACTTTTAAGCGACTTTTATGCCTGTGAAAATAGGAAGAGGAAAGCCAAAGAGAAGATGGGTGCAAGTTGTGGCGGATGATCTCCAGATGGGTGTATCGGATGTGAGACATCTTGCTTATAATCGAGAGGTTTTCCGGAAGGTTGTTATGGGAGCGAGGTTCTGCAAAGGACATGCTACTGAATGAATGAGCATCTTAGAATGCTTGTTGTATATAATATTATGTAAATATTGCGTATGGTAGGTCTGGTGTATGTCGCTGTATGTTTACGAGGCTCATTTTTTTAAGTAAGTCCCGGTATATAAAAAAAAAACAACCATTATATATAAAAATGATTTATTGCAGCCAAAAGTGAACCGCACATTTACATTATTTCTCAACATAGTCACCATTGACTTCAACACATTTTTGGTATCGTGGCACCAGGTTCTTAATTCCAATGTCGTAGAAGTCTGCTGCCAGTGTCTTGAACCTTTCATTAATGCCTCTCTGCAGTTCATCATCAGTTTCAAACCGCTGGGATGCCAGCCACTTCTTTAGGTGCATGAAAAGGTGCTAAATACTTAGTGCCAGATCGGGGCTGTAGCGCGGGTGGTCAACAATTTCCCAGTGAAATTTTTGCAACAGTTGAACAGTTCCATATGTGACGTGAGGTTGAGCATTATCGTGCAAAAGCACAATTCCAGAGGACAGCAACCCACATCTTTTGTTTTGGATGACACGTCTAAGTTTTATCAGAGTGTCTCAATAAGATTTAGCATTAACTGTCTTTCCACGTTCCAGAAAATCAATAAACAAGACCCCTATTTTGTCCCAGAAAACGGTGGCCATGATCTTTTTGACAGAAGGTTCTTACTTAACTTCTTTGCTTTCGGGGACCATGAGTGTCGCCTATTGCATCGACTGTTGCTTTGATTCGATGTTTGTGTAGAAAATCCAGGTCTCATCTCCAGTAACAATGTTCCCCAAAAATTCATCTCCTTCATTTTGATAGTGCTACAAACATTTTTGAGCCGAAGCCATGCGTTCCTGCTTGTGTTCATCGGTTAACATTTTCGGTACCCATCTGGCACACAATTTTTTGTAGACAAGGATTCTTGTCACAGTGTCGTAAATCAGTGAACGTGAAACTTCAGAAAATTTGTTATATAAAGCTCAACTATTTAATTCACGTCTTGCCTTTAATTTATTGAGATCGTGCCAATAAACTTACTGGTTTACAATGTTTGGACTGTATTAGCTTATTTTTAATTGAACAGCGGGTTCCAGATTCTGGCAAGGTGGTACATTTGAAGTCTTGAAAACATCTGATCTGGCAGCTGAGGGTGAAGTCGCTAACCGCAAAAGCAGTTTGGATGTTAGTATCCCAAGTGAACTGGAGGGAGTGGCCTATATTCAAGTAGAAGTGAAAACTGTCTCAGGTATGACACTTGAAGATATTTTCCACACTCAGAAGGAATGAGAATAAGTACATTGTATTATGTGACTATGTTGTACAGAAGCTCTTAATGTAATCTAACCATTATTGCTAGTCCATTATTTCCTTTTTCCAATAAAGGTAGTCCCATAGATACTTATTTTCCTGTGTGAGGTTTTAGACCTTACAGATATTCTAGGCAGTGACATAATGAGGGGGGTGGCATGTTCACCTCCCCACACTACCTTTCTGTCCCAGGCAGTACCCAGACAATTCTGAAAATTGCCTGCTATCAATTTTAACAAGGCTGAATTAATCATGGGATCATATTGATGGGAGAAAATAGTCTAGCATCTGCTGGGAATTGAACGTAGACCACTATTTGCAGGCAATTGCACAAACTACGAGGGTAAGTTAATAAGTAAGTCACAAATGGCTGTAGAAAAATAACTAAATATGATAACTTGAAACCAGTTTATTTTTATACATGCATTGTCACTTTATTTCTCAGCATAATTTCCACCAACATTGATGCACTTATCCCATCATTGTATCAGTCCTCCCAAACCGGCTGCATAGAACTGCTGCGTGCTCTGTTTTCTAAACCATGATTTCACTTCACATTCAACTCCGTCATCACTAGCGAAATGTCTCCTGCCAAGGTGGGTTTTCAGTGGACTTGGCCCCTAGCGATTTCCCGTAAAGCGGTGCATAGTTAGGTAGAAAAGGGTTACGCGGGTGAGTCAATAAGTAAGTCACACAGTTATGTGGGATGGCAGGTAAATGAAAACAGGGCATGCAGATTTATGCAGGCGGTTTGAGAGGACTGATAAAACAATGGAATAAGTGCATCAATTTTGGTGGAAATAATGTTGAGAAATAAAGGGACAATATATGTATACAAATAAGCTGGTTTCAAGTTGCTATCATAGTTAGTTATTTTTCTACAGCCATTTGTGACTTACTTATTAACTTACCCTCGTTTTATACCACTGCAGCTATTTTTTTCCAGTTATAAGTTGTCAATTACTTCTGAACTATTGTAATGATATATTTTACAGAGAGAGAGAGCGTGAGATGAGAGAGAGAGAGAGAGAGATTATTATCTGTCTTATGCTACAACAATTAAGCGGATAACTTTGTACCTGAGCACTCACTTGTACTGGCACACTGAAATTACTTTGGTCACTTTGGAAATGGAAATAAGGGGGAAATCGCCATATTGTCTTCCCAAGAATAAATTTATAAGAAGTTAACAAATCTGGAATGGAGTGACGGGTTCAGAAACCTCATACATGTCTCCAGACTGGGTAACCTGACATCTCATGACATGACATACTATTAACATGAAATAATACATTCTAATGGCAGACTTAATGGACTTGACAAGTGCTACACTCAAAATGCCAGCTGGCCTTGGAACAGTATCGGCTGATGCTTGCTGGCAGCAAAAACTGGAGGTGGCCCAGAATGTTCTCTTTTGTAAGGAATTGTTTGCCCAGGTGAGATCAGTGACATGTGTTGTTTGTAAATGTCTTCTTTTTCTTTGCTTGATCAGTAGCTGACATTGGCTTTCTTTAGTCTCTTCTCTTTCTTCTCTGTTATGTAATGTTTTAATGCAGTTGATGTTGCTTTCCATCATAAAACAACATTAAATGACAGATGATAAACAGTATGTTCACACCAACTCTATGCTACCAATCTCAAACTTGGGCACTATCCAAATCAAGCATGCAAAATCAACACCTGTGAGATGAGATGCCTGAGAGCTGCCATCTTAACAATCCGAGACCGAGTAAGAAATACTCTTATCAGACAGACAGTGGGATCACCACCTCATGCAACACATTTATCGAAAGGCAGAAGATCAGATGGTTTGGCCATCTCTTTAGAATGCAACACCATCAACTACCAACACTGGCCCTACATCAAAGATGATCTGTGACGAGAGCAAGAGGATGCCTGAGAAGAAAATGGATTTATGCCACCCATTGGGCGCTGGAATACCAATTATTCCTCCCCTTAACGCTTGACAGCAAAAGTGGAAGATGATGATGATGTTGCTTTTATAATTATTATATCCTGCCCAACCTTTTAAGCTTTCCACATACATCTGGGAAAATGAGGGAGGAGTTGCAGGCATGTACAGATCTATCATGTAGACAACCATAGAATAAAATGACTGGCTCAAGGCTGACAACCATGGAATGACTCAAGGCTGATAACCATGGAATGACTCAAGGCTGACAACCATGGAATGAAATGACTGGCTCAAAGCTGACAACCATGGAATGACTCAAGGCTGACAACCATGGAATGAAATGACTGGCTCAAGGCTGACAACCATGGAATGACAAAAAGCTGAGAACCATGGAATGAAATGACTGGCTCAAGGCTGACAACCATAGAATGACTCAAGGCTGACAACCATGGAATGACTCAAGTCCGACAACCATGGAATGACTCAAGGCTGACAACCATGGAATGACTCAAGGCTGACAACCATGGAATGACTCAAGGCTGACAACCATGGAATGACTCAAGGCTGACAACCATGGAATGACTCAAGGCTGACAACCATGGAATGACTCAAGGCTGACAACCATGGAATGAAATGACTGGTTCAAGGCTGACAACCATGGAATGAAATGACTGGCTCAATGCTGACAACCATGGAATGAATTGATCACAAACCTTCTTGACCAGCCCAAGGGCTGAAATACTTGATGAATGAATGAATTAGTTTCAGTCGCACTTGTGTGACCTAACTGGAAAACACAAAGTGTAGGGCTGCTTTACAAAATAACGGTAACAAAATAAAGGACACTGCAACAGCAATGTGGCAACAAGTGTTCATCAGTGATTATATTTATTATATTTATATACAAACCAACACTGATATAACTAAATTTTAAACAATTTTAAAAAGACATTTTACATTTCCACATCTTTTCCACAGTTTAACCACTTTTATATTTATTACCATTTTTGAGACTGGACTACTGCAAATTAGTTTACAGATTGGCAGACATGTGTCCTTAGAATGGATTGATGTACCAATAATGGTGGTTTTCATAATATCAACTGTAAGTAATGCAGAACAGGTGTGAATGAGGGAAAAGGAAATGATACGTTTTACTTATATGGCTTCTATGTTGTAAGAGTAGAATGTTTCTGTTGATTAAATATATGCATATGTTTATTTCAATAACCCTAGCTGGCTCGG
The DNA here is from genome assembly GCA_014155875.1 of Cepaea nemoralis. Classification (NCBI taxonomy): domain Eukaryota; kingdom Metazoa; phylum Mollusca; class Gastropoda; order Stylommatophora; family Helicidae; genus Cepaea; species Cepaea nemoralis. The sequence continues at coordinate 277,834 of JACEFZ010003317.1, read as the reverse complement.
GAGGCAGTGCAAGTGAAGGGTACCACTCCACATATGGTTGTGGGTAATCAGATACTTACAAATGTAAGTCAAAATGTAGTTTTCCAAGTAATTGTAATGTGCTATTTATGATTCAGCAATGAAAACACATGAAGTCAGATTATATATGTTATCTATGTAATGTTAATGGTTAATTAAGAATCATCATCATATCACTCTGGACAAACCCATAGGTGTTTCATCTCCCTCAGCAAATGTCACAAGGTGTGGATGATTATAGTCAAGTAACCTACTGATTACAAATGCTATGAATTCATTGCTTCTGTATCCTCCCTACTTAATTTCAGACAGGCACCCATAAATAGTTTCATCTGTTATTGTGTGTAACAGTCATTCATAAATAGTCTTCAAAATATCTCCCATGTACATCATGAAAATGCCTATTACTGGCACAGTTACTGAGCCATCAGATCCATGCGCTAGTTGCCTCACACTCCAGCATGACCAATACAATATATCCATGTAAGTCCTTGTAAGAAAGACATGACCCAGACACTAGAACCATGTAAGTCCTTGTAAGAAGGACGTGTCCATGTTTGGCTTCTATTCACAGCACATCTCTCCATTATGAAATTGACAAGTCAATAGGCACAGCCATTTGAGGATATTAAGTTTCCTGTGATGGGTGCTAGGTATTTCTAACACTTGTCACTGTGTCACCTCGCCATATGATGAAAACAATAGCAATACTTCCTGGTTCACAGAACCATCTGCATGCTCTGCTATTCTTCCCTGTAGTGCACCTTCAATTTCTGGTCCCTTTTGACCTAAACTAAACTGGCAGAAAATCTTGGGACAGAGGACTCTCGAGATGTGATTTGCAAAATTCATCACTAGTGGTACAGCTCTGGCATCCATCAATCTGCTCCCAGTTATGGACTAAATAACTCCAAGTCTAAGGTGTATGGTGTACCAGTGTGTGGGTATGCAAAGTGCTAGAACCATCACACTTTGTAGGTCTGAGTACACAGAGGAATAGGTGGTCAATCTTTTCCTCCCATAGTGGGCATCAAGAGCTGACATTGAACCCTAGTCCTCATTCATTGATATACACATCATTTAAAATCACGTTTTCACTTCACATTCAACTTCACCGGCACTCGCGAAATGTCTCCCGCCAAGGTGGGTTTTCAGTGGACTTAGCCCCTAGCGATTTTCCATAAAGCAGTGCATTGCTGGGCAGAAAAAGTTACGAGGGTGAGTCAATAAGTAAGTCACACAGTTCTGTGGGGTGGCAGGTAAATGGAAACAAAGCACACAGTTCTATGCAGCCGTTTTGGGAGGACTGATAAAACAATGGGATAAATGCATCAATGGTGGTGGAAATTATGTTGAGAAATAAAGGGACAATGTATGTATACAAATAAGCTGGTTTCAAGTTGTTATCATAGTTAGTTATTTTTCTACAGCCATTTGTAACTTACTTATTAACTTACCCTGTTACAAGTGACCATGGATGCTGAGAACATCATCTTGATAGCAACAAGTCAGAAGGAACTGCAGGAAATGATAGATACAGTGGTTGTAAAATGTGGAAAAATAAGCCATATCTTGAATAACAGGATAAGTAATAGTGGTATCAAAGAAACAGATAGTGCCTAAATGTACAATTAAAGTAAATAAGTGTTATTATGGTGAAAGTGTAGGCACATGCATAACATCAGATGGAATATGCATTACAGAAATAAAGAGCAGAATTGGACAAACAAAAACCATATTTTACAAAATGAACATCTTATGTAATAAATTCCTGTCATAGAACTTTTGGATGTTTCATAGAACTTCTAACATATATGGCTGTGAATCTTGGACAATTAGCAAACAAGCAAAGACATTATGAAAGAGGCACAGAGTCAACTTATCACAAACATCAGAAAGAGGCAGTCATAAATTTTTGGCCACATTATGAGAAGACAAATACTGGAACGTGTTGTGACAACCAGAAAGATTTGTGGAATGAGAAACAGAAGACAATGAGAGAACAGTCATGACAGTCTTGTGTCATGGTACAAGAGGGTGTCAGCAGATGAATTGATACATTCCTTTGGAGATTGCCAGATGTCTCATGAAAACAGTGTCTGTAAGCATCTACTGTATTTCATTTATGGGGAAAGAAATGTTGCATGTCATGAGAAAGACCATGAGAAATTGAAATGTAATACCTTCATCATCAGTGGCTGACAGCAGTAGGACACACTTGTCTATAAAATAAAAAAAGTGATAGGAAGAGTGGCACTACAAATCTAAGCTTGATTGAAGGAGGTGGCTGTCACTTGTAGTTATTCAGTCTTGTAGAGCAGAGAGATATCTTTGGAAGGGGAACCAGTGAAGAAGGAAGTCGGTCACTCTAACTCATAATGTATATGTGAAGCTCTATCATTTCACAACCCTGCAGTAAGATAGTGGATGTATTTGGACTTAGAACAGTTGTCAACTTGGAGCAAGAAAGGTCGGGCAGAAATTCCTATTAACCTGCATTAAACTGTCTATCTAATAAAATCATATTTTTACTCACAGCTGCATTGATGATGGGTGTAATTCATGATCATATCTCAAGTTCGTATTTCAAATTGGGGTACACATTTTATGATAATTGAAAAGTCGTTATTTGTAGCCCGTGGCTAAGTCAGCTGTGATCATATGTGTTTGTGTGTATTGTCAAAGTCTATTGCTTTTTGCCTTTGTTCACACTTCAACAGTATATTTTTGTTTCAGGTGTTTCCAGGAATTCAATTGTCCATTGTACTTTGTCACTACACAGGGAAGGAAAAGAAGGTAATTAATTATTGTCTGTCAAAAGATGATCAATTTAGCTTTTTTATTGACTAATAGTCTTTCAGTATCTGTGTAAAACCCCATCCCTTTTTTTAAAATAGATGTCTTGACAGTCTGGCTTGCCCATGAGTTTCGCAAGCACATCTTTTGGGAATTAGCTTGATGTCTCATCTCTCAACAATGAAATATCTAAAACCTGTGGAGGCAACATGACCAGTCTAGGCATAACCCCAACCAGTCGGTGAGTGCTGTGCTGAACCATGACCTGGTTACATCCTGATATGCCTGTCTACAGGTGTGCAGTGTCAATACCAGTCTGGCACACCCCACTGACTTCTGAGCTGGGGGAGGAGAGGGAGAGCTTTGCAACACAGCCCCATGGAGAAGCCACTTTCATACTGGTTTAGGAGAAGTCTGCAGTACCCTCACAGACTGACAGATGCAAGGTTCTGTAGGGCTCACAGTCCTCTGTGTCAAAGCATTGAGTAGTTGAAACTCCTGTCTGCCAGAGGATTAACAACCAACAAATGGACCTCACTCTCTCTCTCTCGACTTTGAAATCTCTCTTAAGGGGTTTAAAGTAATTCGGAGAGATGCCAATAAAAAATTAGAGACAGATATTGCTGTATACATCTCCAATTCTCTCAGCTTTTCCCGTAGAAGTGATCTCGAGACCATAGGGATATAATGTGTTTGGTTAGAGGTGAAGCCAGCCAGGTAGCAACCGTTTCTCATTGGATACCTATATCGGAATTCGTGTGCTGGGTACAGCTGGTATGACTGCTTCACTACAATGATGGATAGAGTGTTTACACTAGGTAGAGAAATTATGATACTAGGTGACTTTAACATATGTACATGTATATACGATGTTACAATGTACTATATGCACTGCATATTTCATCATGCTTATGTCAATTCCAGGAATTATATTATTTATTGAATTGCATCACTATTGTTTCGTTACACAATGTGTAGCATATTGTTTTCAATTTCACCATTTTCCCCCAAATTTTGTCCATTTTTGTGAGGATGCTCATGATCATTGTCGTGTGTAAAGTGTGGAAGTTTTATTCATATTAGATTTAGTGAGCATGTGAGCCAGTTGTATGTGTCTAGAAGTGTGAGTATGAGTCTGGGTGGATGGGTGGGTGTGTATATGTGTCTCTGTGTGTGTTTTATATGTGTGCAGGTGGATGGGTGTGTGTGTATGTGTGTGTGCGTGTCTATATGTGTGTGTATGTGGGTGTATTTGTGTATGCGCATATGTGTTTATATATGCGTGTGTGTGTATGTGGATTTGTGTGTGTGCTTGTGTGGGTATGTGTGGTACTTTTGTGTGTGCTTGTGCTTGTAGGTGATTGCGAGTATGTGTGTTTATGTGTACATGCCTGTATGTGTGTAAGTGTGTGTATGTGTGCTTATATATGTGTGTATGTGCGTGTGTATATGTGTCTATGTGTGTGTTTATATGTGTGTGTATGTGTGTACTGAGAAGTATGTGTGTGTGTATGTGTGTATATGTGTTTGTGAATGTATTTGAGTGTATGAATGTATGTGTGCTTATGTGTATGTGTGAGTATGTCTGTATGTGTGTTTATATGTTTGTGTGTGTGTGTGTGAGAAAGAGTGTGAATGAGAGAGTGAGTATGAGACAGAGAGTGATAGAGTATTATGATAGAGAGAGGGGGGGGGGGAAGAGTTGAGCGCATGCATGTCATGTGACATGCAATTCCATATCTTGTTCTGTATCCTCATCTTCCATATTAGCAATTTTACTGCCACTTGAATTTAACATGTACTATATGCACTGCTTATTTCATCTTGTTTATGTCAATGGCTGGCTGAGTGGCTAGAACACCGGACTCTCCTTTGGGAGATCCGCGTTCGATCCCTCGGTAAGGTGTGGAATTTATGTCATGTCGGGGGCAAAAAGAAAACCCTAACCTGCACAGGCGGCTTTAATTCAGACTCAAAGACCCCTCTGCCATACACTTTAAGGTACTATATTGGCAGTAAATGGCAATTTGACAGTTTATGTCAGTTCCAGGAATTATCTTATTGAATTGCATCACTATTTTTAACGTTACACAATGTATAACATATTTTTGTCATTTTCAAATTTTTTCCAGTTTTTCAATTTTTTCCCCAATTTTGAATGTTTTTGCGATGAACCTCATGATAGTCATCAGTGTATGGGTGTGTAAAGTGTGGAAGATTGTTCACATTAGTTTCAGTGATTATGTGAGGCATCATGTATGTGTCTAGATGTGAGTGTATGTGTTTGTGTGTGGGGGGATGTGTGTGTGTGGTGGGGGTATGTGTGGGGTGTGGGAAGATGTGGGCGGGGGGATGTGTGTATGTGAGTGGGGGATGTGGGTGGGGATATGTGTGTGAGGTGGGGATATGTGTTGGGGTGTGGGAAGATGTGTGTTTGTGTTGGGGGGTGGGTGTTGGTGGGTGTGGGGTGGGTGGGAGGTGTGGATGGGGGATGTGTTGGTAGGTGGGGAGATGTGTAGGTTGGGAATGTGTGTATGGGGAATGTGTTTATGGGTGGGGAGATATGTGTGTGTGGGGGGAAGTGTGGTTGGGGGATGGGTGATTCGGTGGTGGGTGGGTGAGTGTGTGTAGATTGGGGAAGGGTGGGAGATGTGTGTGAGTGGTGATGTGTGAGGGGGGGTGCGGCAAGTGTGCATGGGTAGGTGCGGGATGTGTGGGTTGGTGGGGCATGTGTGGTTGGGGAATGTGTGCTAGACTGGGTGGTTGGGGGTGTGTGAGTGGGTGGTGGAGGATATGTGGGTGGGTGAGCGTGTGGGTTATGGGATAGATGGGGAGATGTGTGTAGGTGGAAGATGTGTGTGGGTGGGATGGGTGGGTTTGTGCATGTATGTGTGCCTGGGTTGTGGGTGGGTGGGGGATGTGTCTGTGTGGGGATGGGTGGGGGTATGTATGTGGGGGTGGGTAGGGTGTGTGTGTCTTGGGGATGTGTGGTGGGTGGGGGATGTGTCTCATAACATGGTAATATTCATTGTTTATGTTTACAACATTCATTTGACAATGTATTTTTCCAATGTGAATGTATCATGCACTGTTTATGAACGAAAGATGAGTGATTGGAAGGGCCGAATGTAAGATGGGCCTGCATGCCTAATTTGTTATCCTTTGAAAATAAAGTTCGTTCGTTCGTTCTCTCTCTCACACACACATTCACACACGCACGCAAGCGCAAACACACACAACAGAGAGAGAGAGAGAGAGAGAGAGAGAGAGAGAGAGAGAGAGAGAGAGAGGAGAGAGAGATTAAATCAAATCATTAAAGTGGATTTTAACACCCATAAATTACACTATTTCTCATCCTTTACATATTGTTGATTGTTTATTTTGTGTACATGCTAAGCTGTATGTTCAAATTGTTTTCTGTTGTGTGTGCTTCTAGGGGTTTTCAGTAAGAAACATTTAAACAGGTCCAAATGGAAAGATATCAAAGTTTAGATATTGGTAAACAGAAGTGCAACTGAGATTATAAATCTTATCTGTTTATATTCTCTTCCCCCCCCCCCCCCTCTCTCTCTCTCTCTCCTCTCTCTCTCTCTCCTCTCTCTCTCTCTCTCTCTCTCTCTCTCTCTCTCTCTCTCTCTCTCTCTCTCTCTCTCTCTCTCTCTCTCTCTCTCTCTCCTATTTAAATGTAGGTATTTTAGATCAATCTATAGTCCAAACACTAAGACAAAATGGTCCAAATATGTACAAATATGAATCAATAATAATTGATGTGATCATTACTGCAGGTGAATCTAGCACCTCACAAACTGGAACACAATCATGTCCTTGAACATTCCTTGCACCAACTCCTGAGAGAAGTCCATGACAGAAATCTCAACTACAGCCCCCCACATCCAGCCAATGCCATGCTGGGCATGAGCAAGCGCAGGAGGCTGGCTGGACCCAAAGCTATGTCTAGATCTGAACTGGTAGAAATGGTGCAGAGGTCAGTGATATTTGTTGTTTTGTGTTTTTGAATTATGAATGGGTGTATGTGAGTACATTTCTTAATTTCCAATACAAGTTGTCATTTATGGACAATTGCTGTCTGTTGATTTCACATTGAAGATATACATACGAGGGTAAGTTAATAAGCAAATCCCAAATGGCTGTAGAAAAATAACTAAATATGATAACTTGAAACCAGTTTATTGTTATACATCATTGTCCCTTTATTTCTCAACATAATTTCCACCAACATTGATGCACTTACCCCATCATTTTATCAGTCCTCCCAAACCGGCTGCATAGAACTGCATGCTTTGTTTTCATTTACCGTCCATTCCGCAGAAGTGTGTGACTTATTGTCTCGCCCTCGTAACTTTTTCTACTCAGCTATGCACTGCTTTACGGGACAAACATTTGTCAGCATAAACACTGACAACCCACCTTGACGGGAGACATTTCGCGAATGACGCCAAAGTTGAATGTGAAGTGAAAACGTGGTTTAGAAAACAGAGCACACAGTTCTATGCAGCTGGTTTGGAAGGACTGATATCCAATCTTTCTATGTATAATGTTAACAAGTTTTCTCAGTGTGTGTCCACTCTATCTATGTATAATAACAAGTTTTCTCAGTGTGTGTCCAATCTTTCTATGCATAATATTAACATGTTATCTCAGTGTGTGTCCAATCTATCTATGTATAATATTAACATGTTTTCTCAGTGTGTGACCAATCTTTCTATATATAATATCAACATGTTTTCTCAGTGTGTGTCCAATCTTTCTATGTATAATATTAACAAGTTTTCTCAGTGTGTGTCCAATCTTTCTATGCATAATATTAACATGTTATCTCAGTGTATGTCCAATCTTTCTATGTATAATGTCAACAAGTTTTCTCAGTGTGTGTCCAATCTATCTATGTATAATATTAACATGTTTTCTGTGTGTGTGTCCAATCTTTCTGGGGTACGGGGTGTCAGGCATTGGTAGCACCTTTGGTAAGGATGACTCTCATGTCCTTTCAGGACCCATCCCCCACTGGTCCAAGCCTGACACCCAGCTCGTGCCTGTGGCTCCTAGTAGCTGTCAGCATGCGACAGCGGCCACCCCCCGGGCAACAGCTGTGAGAGGCTGGCTAAACCAGGCATGGGTATCCGATTTGGTGTCAAACCAAGAGGTAAACTAGGGTATGCCTACCCAGCATGTGAAGACAGGATTCGGCAGACTGCGCGGAAGAAATCATTCCTGATTCAACGGGCAAGACGGCGTTTACCTGCAAAGCGTTGTGGAACGTAATGAGCACGGCAAGGCACGTAGAGCGCCCTGGTCATCCACTGCACCTGTATTCGTCTCCAATCGTCTCGACTTTGTCTTGCCATTGGACTCGGGCGAGAGAGTGAGGTCGACGAATTGCGCAACTCTTCCTCACTTTAATCGCGCAAGTCATTCTTCCCCACTGGATGAAACGAATGGTCATCATCATTCTTGATGGACAAACAACAACAACATATAATATCAACAAGTTTTCTCAGTGTGTGTCCAATCTTTCTATATATAATATTAACAAGTTTTCTGTGTGTGTGTCCAATCTTTCTATGTATAATATCAAGAAGTTTTCTTTGTGTGTGTCCGAGCTTTCTATATATAATGTTAAGTTTTCTCTGTGTGTGTCCAATCTTTCTATATATAATATTAACAAGTTTTCTCAGTGTGTGTCCAATCTTTCTATATATAACATTAACAAGTTTTCTCAGTGTGTGTCCAATCTTTCTATATATAATATTAACAAATTTTCTCTGTGTGTGTCCAGTCTTTCTATATATAATATCAACATGTTTTCTCTGTGTGTGTCCAATCTTTCTATATATAATATTAACATGTTTTCTCTGTGTGTGTCCAATCATTCTATATATAATATTAACAAGTTTTCTCTGTGTGTGTCCAATCTTTCTATATATAATATTAACATGTTTTCTCTGTGTGTGTCCAATCTTTCTATATATAATATTAACAAGTTTTCTCTGTGTGTGTCCAGTCCAGCACCATCAATTTTCCTCGCACTGGGATTTGTTTAGTTCACGAGTTCTACATTGGTAATTATGACATAAAATCTTAGTCCTTAGTGGGCAAGCTAACCAAGTTGATAACGAACTGAGCTGCAGTTGTCATGAGCATGGTTGTACACAGGTTCAGCACCTGGGCTCATTGCTTGCCAAAGTGAGGGAAAGATTGGACACCTATTCCTCCTTGCTCTCAGGCCTACAAAATGTGATGTCGCTACCACATCACAGACCCATTGCATAAAGTTGCAGTCCAAGTAACAAGGATATGGGAACTTCAGTAGTGGAGTGGCTAGAATGCTTGCCTGTTGGTCTAGTGGTGATTCCTACTCAAGGACTGGTTGTTTTAAAACATTGACGTGGGCTCCTAGGTCGTCTGAAATGGGATCAGAAAATATTGTGAAAAAAAACATCCCATTGCTTGGAAAAGGGTCCAGCTAAGAATACAAGAGAAACAACTAGATCAAAGAGTAACATTTTAAATATAAAACAAAAGTCAATGAATCTATCTGTAGAAAGTACGAATAAGGTTTGTTTTGTATAACCCAATCAATCCATCAGGTGCCATCTCCACAATGAAGGTTGGGTGCAATGGATCTCCAACACTGTCTCTCGCCTTGACTGTACATTCTGTCAGGCTGATGTTCATCCATCTCTTGATGTTATCTTCCAACTTGTATCATTGTCTACTTCTTGCTCGCTTGCCCTCAACCTTGCCTTCCAGTATGGCTTTTATAAGAGTATCATGTCTTTTAATGTGGCCGAAGTATTTCACTTGCTTCCTCTTTATTTCTGTCATCAACTCTCTTCATTCCCAGTTTTTCTAGAACCTCTGCATTTGATTGTTTTTGTTTCCATGAAATATGACATATTCGTCTGTACATCCACATCTCCAGGGTTTCTATGCAGCTTTCTAGTTGCTTGTTCAATGTCCAGGCTTCCGCGCCATACAGTAGCGTTGAATATACGTAGCATTTGACAATTCTCATTTTTAATGCGCTATTAATCTCTCTAGATGTTAATACTGATTTCATGCCATTGAAAGCATTTTTGGCCATTCCTATTCTCTTGTTGATTTCTGTTTCACTTTTGTCTTCATCTGTTATTATATGTCCAAGATAGGAGAAACTTGTTACTTGTTCTAGTATCTGCCCATTTACTGTGATGTTCATTGATGACCTTTCCTTTTCACTGCTAATTATCATAGTTTTTGTTTTTTGGATGTTAATATCTAAACCACATTCTGCACTGTGCCTATTTACTTGTTCCACTAGGTCTTGTAACTCTTGCTCACTTTGTGCTAGTAACATGGTTTCATAGCATAACTAACATTGTTTATGATTCTTCCATTGATGTTAAGTCCAGGCATTTCAACTTGCTTAAAAATTCTTTCTGTGAATAGGTTGAAGAGGCGTGGGGACAGTACTCCTCTTTTTATCTCTATAGGCGACAAATAGTTATTTCCGCATCTAATAGATTGTTCCCAATACAAGGTACTAATAAGTCTGATGTCCTTTCCGTCTACTCCTATATTTTGAAGGCACGTAATTAGTCGTCCATGATGTACTCTATTAAAAGCTTTCTTGTAGTCTATAAAACAAATGTATATACATTTTTTGAACTTTTAACATCCTCAAACAGATAATTGCTTCTCTGGTGCCGCTGTTTTTGTGGAACCCAAGTTGTTCTTCAGCTACTTCCTCATCTATTTTATGTTGAATTCTTTCTTGTATGACCTTGAGTAGTATCTTAGTTATGTGGCTCATTAAGCTAATAGTTCTGTAATCCTCACAATCAACTGCTCTTGGCTTCTTCGGTAGTGTGATGAAAACTGATGTTTTCAAATCCTTGGGAATGGACCCAGTATTATATATATCATTACATAATTCTGTGATAGTTTCAATACCAAAGCTGGATAAGTATTCTATCATCTCTGTTGTTATCTTGTCAGGACCTGCAGCCTTTCCTTCTTTCATCTTTTTATTTAAAAAAAACCCTTTTATTTTCACCTTTTTGTATAACTAAGCATATTAAACCATATGAAAAGTGTTACAGACGTCTCTAATAGTATAGGACAGCCACAAGCTACATATAAAAATATGAGAAGCATCATAGCTTTGATTACATATGTTTGAACAATTCTCAAGTGTTGATTGTAATAGATTTGTATATGTTGCTATGATTATTCTTCATTCTTCTTCTTTTGCACTTTATTACCCATTGCAATCAACGCACCCCTCAAGCAACACACTCCAAGCTCTCCTATCCTATGCTATCCCATACAGCACCATCCATGTCTGTTCTTCATTACCATTAACGTATAACTGTCATTCATGGACAGATAGTTAAACTATTGCACTGTGATTTACATCAGAGTATTTAGTTATAACTACAGTTAGCAATATACTATAGCTAGTGTACAAAGATACAATTGCTGAGACAGTTAATAGCTCCAGTTAGTTGTGTACACCAATGCAGGTATCTAGTGAACACCAATGAAGGTATCCATCAAGTCACATACATCAAGTTATGACCCCTGTAACTACACACACTCTTATTTAGTTCCTTTGTGATGGTTTAGTGACCTTGATAGAAGTTATTTATCCAGCCTATTCATAACTGACTGACTGAAGTGTGACTCACTGACTTGGCAGTTCAAGGAACTGTGATGGAAAAAGAGAACTGCAGTGTGCTGTTCAATACACATAACCAACCATTTCTAAGATATGCAGAGGCATCTGCTATACATATGGGTACACCACAGTTATGTAAATAAAAAGACAGTCAGCATGGCCAAATGGATAAGAACACGTGTTCTTAAACATCTGGTGTGCTGAGGCCGAGGTGAGGGGTTCAACCCCTACACAAGAAAGTTGGACTAAAATGTTGACCTATCGTCCTTGACTTGGGGATGTAAATTATAAGTATCTCTGAAGTCGGAGTGGGTTTACCTGATGGCGAGGGTCACTGTTAATCGGTAAAGCAAATCAACACACAAAATTCAGTCCAGTATTACTAGAAGTAGTGTGTCTGGACTATGCTTGCGTTCACAGCGAGTGAAAAAAAAAGAAAAAAAGACAGTCTTTCTTTAAAACCACCATGGTGACAATGTCTCTTTAAAACCACCATGGAGACAATGTAGCGTAATTGTACGTTCGTGTGCGTGTTTCTTTTCCAGATTCATAATGTTATTTTAAAATATGTTGCAATTGTTTTGTAAGTGTACACATGATGAGATACAGTTAAATATGCCAGGCAATAAATTGTGCAATATATTTGTGTCGTCATTAATTAAATCCATAATGAGAAAACATTTTTTATTTATTGCAAGTTGTTTTTGCCGGTCTCCGTGGCCAAAGGCTTGCGAACGCGGTTCATGAGCCGGGTACCAGGCATTCGAAACTCAGCTGCAACCGATTTGTGCAGCAGACCGTGTCGCGTTGTGTTATAACATGCTGGTATGGGAGCCGGTCGTTCAGAAAGCAATGGCAAACTACTGAATGTAACATTGCCGAGTACATCAACAGCAGCTGAAAAATGCTGGTGTTGACTGCAACGTCCCATAAGGGATACGCAACAACAAAAAAAAAAGTTTAAATATTGAGCACAACCCACTACTGGCAACGCCGATCGCATTCTTTTATGAACCTAAGGCCCATCCACGTCAATATGGAAGCACTATCCTCGAGTTTCGCCCTCATTTGAGCTCGTCAGTAGTGCATATCCCTGACCGGATCCGGAAACAGTCCCGGATCACGCGTGTGAAGCGGGTGTGTAACCACGCGGCACACACTGGACACACCAAATTATCACAACAGAATATCACAACGCTACCCATCGTAGGCTATGCTCAAGATTGCCCAATCGCCGCGACCGACGTCCGTCAATCGATGGGACCCGAACGATCAGGACTTCTCAATGGCAAGGAACACCAGGCCTCCTAAATCCAGTGAGATTGTTTCGGGATTTGAATGCGATCGGCGTTGCCAGTAGTGGGTTGTGCTCAATATTTAAATTTCAAATCCCGAAACAAACCCAAATCAAAAAAAACTCATTATTCAACTGTTATATGGTTTTTTAAATTAGATTTCATATAACTAGCCATTGTTGAACTGATAATGAGTTTGATATACGGACTCTTGTCGAGCGATTGAAACAAACAAAACATGCAGTGCTTCGAAACGTTGTAGAAAGAATATCATATTAGTGAAATTATAAGTTACCAAAGACGTTAATGTAGACACCCTTCCAGTATAATAAGTGTAGTTGAACTGTCTCAGTTCTTCGGCTGAATCACTTGACATCTTGAGCGCGATATCTGATTCTGTTCTTCCCATATTCGTAGTGTGGTTTGTTTACATTAACTGTGTTGCCAGTATGGTTCAATTTCTAAATTTCAAATCCAAATCACAAAAAAAAAAATTGATTATATTTAACTGTTTAACAATATGGTTTGTTTACAATCAACATTTTAAATATAAACTAGACCAGATTGTTCTGAATTAATCAAAATTTGAATATAGTGAATCTCTTTGGAGCTTATTCAACAAAACATGCTGGTCATTTCGATAAGGTATGTATTTAATAATTCTTACCTTACCATATTTATAAGTTACCAAAAATACAGTTAATGTATGATGCATTTATTTCCAGTATAATGAAGTGTAGTTGAACATAGCTCAGTTTCATTCTGCCTGAAATCTGTCTTGGTACATCTTGCAGCAGACTTTGTGATATCTTGTTTCTGTTTCTTCCCCTTACCCGTATTTCGTAGTGTTTTTGTGTTTGACTTAACTTTTATGTTTTTACATCTTCATTTCTACTTTAAAAGTTTCAATTTTCACCTTTTACTTTGAAATAATACTGTAAAAGAAAATCCTAACCTGCACAGTTCATGGTGGCTGCATTAGACAGGCGGCCTTAATTCCTCAGGCTCAAGATGATCCCCCCCCCCCCCCCCCCCCCCCCCATCGTCCTACACTGTAAGGTACTATAGGTGGTAGAAAGAAAAAAAAATGATAATAATGAATAGTGTGCTTGCCTGCCAAGACAGTGGTCTGAGTTCAGTCCCCAGCAGAGGTAGAATTACTTTTCCAATTTGTACGGCTCTGGGGTCGACACAGTCTTATGAAAATAGGTGCAGGCAATTTTCAAAATTCGCTTTCAAAGGTCTCTTTCGTAATCCAGAAATCAAATATAAAGTGGCAGATTCATGTCAATGCTTTGCATAATAAAAGTTGCAAATTAATTTCGGTGCAAAATCTGTTTGGTTGGAAGCCTGGCTATTCATCCCTTTGTCATTTTTCAGTGTCATCTCTTAATCTCTGCAGAATAATCCTGCTTAATATTTTCCCAGGAACTGACAATAACATTATTCCTCTGTAATTTTCACACTCCTGCAGGTCTGCTTTCTTTTGAAACTTCAGTAGATATCCTTGTCTCCAGTCTGTTGGTATTTCTTCACTAGTACAGTTAAGATATAGCCTTTAATAGGTTCTACTGGGATATCATCTGGACTAGCATGCTTACCTATCCTTCAGAAGTATTTCTAATTTCTTCTTTAGATGATTTCTCACAGTTGATATCTAATTCCACTTTTTGACTGGTATATTCATAAATTCCTCAGAGTATTCAACCTATATGTTAATTTGATCTGTAATGTTGGTGAGGACTTTCCCTTTACTATTTATGATCAATTCAATTGATTGATTATATTTTGCTGCTATTTTCCTTGTGGTGTTTTAAAAGTCTTTGGGGTTTCCTTTTGCTGTTGTTACTTCTCTCTCTCTCTTACAAGGCCATCTAAATATTGTCTTTTATCTACCTTCATGAGCTTCTTAACTTCTTTATATTTTTCTGAGCTCTGACTTTTGTAGCTCTGTTTTTGCAATTATTTAAATTTACTTTATTGTTTTCTTTCTGTTATTTTCTTGAAAATTTCCAGCTTTATCCATGCTTTATGTCTTCTTTTCCATTTTCCAAGGACTTCTATATATGATCCATTTTAAATGTTCTGAACCTGCTGTCAGCAGATATGTTCTGAACTTGTCTACCGACTGTTGAAGGACCTGCTACTTAATATAGACTGGGATATAATTACTCCTTAGGTTTTTTTTTAAATTTCTGACTTATCCTGCATTGTGTTTTTTCCATGTTTATAAGATGCTATGAATTTCTTGAGTTTCAACTGAATTTTAATTATCAGTAGATGGTGGTCTGTATCCACATCTGCACTTCTGAAAACTTGTACATCATGTAGAGATGATCTAAATTTCTAGTTAATACTAACATGATCAATTTGATTTTCTGTAATGTGGTCCGATGGGGCCTGAATAGCACAGTGGCCAAGCATGCTTGCCTGCTGGCCTAGTGGTCGTGAGTTCTAATTGCCATCGAGGCAGCAATTTAAAAAAAAACATTACCTGGGCTCCCAGCCTAAAATGGGTACCAGGGATAGTTCTGGGAAGTAAAGGCACCAGCTTGATATTGACAACATAACTCAGCGTGTGCTGATCAGGCTATAAAATATAGGCTTGCACTATATACAAAATACACCCCACAGTGTGGAAAAAAGGTCCTTTACTTACTTATAATGGTCTGGCAATACGAATGATGCTTTATGTATTCTTTTATGTGGAAAGACACTTCCTCCCATGACATAGGAGCACAACAATTTGTGAATAGTTCTCCATTTTCATAACCCATATTTTCCAATCCTAGCATGGGATTCCAATAGAGGTTATCAGGAGTGGGCAAGACACACTCATTCTACAGATCCACCAGTTAATAGAGCTATGCTGGCGAGAAGGACAGGACAAGTCCCACAGGATTTCAAAGATTCAAGCATCATAACACTGTACAAGAACAAGGGCGATCGGAGCGACTGCAACAACTATAGGGGTATCTCACTTCTATGTATTGTAGGAAAAGTATTTGCCAGAATTGTTCTGCGCAGACTTCAAGTCCTAGGAGATCAAGTCTACCCCAAATCACAGTGTGGCTTTCGATAGAATCGGTCTACCATTGATATGATATTCTCATTGCGACAAATGCAAGAAAAATGCCGTGAACAGAATCAGCCACTGTTTATTGCCTTCATCGACCTCACAAAGGCATTTGATTTGGTCAGTCGTGAGGGTCTGTTCAAGGCACTAAAGAAGATTTGTTGCCCACCAACTCTTCTGTCCATTGTGGAATCATTCCACACAGGCATGAAGGGTATAATCAAGTTTGATGGTGCATCTTCTGAAGAGTTTGAAATCAAGAGTGGAGTTAAGCAAGGTTGTATACTATCCCCCACCCTTTTTGGAATATACTTTTCACTTCTACTGAAATATGCCTTTTGTGATCAGGATGGTGGTATATTCATTCACTCACGCTCAGATGGCGGCCTCTACAATGCTCAGAGACTGAAGGCCAAGACCAAAATTAGGAGGGTACTGATCAGAGAGTTGCTTTTTGCAGATGATGCCGCAGTTATGACTCATTCTGAGGAAGAATTACAATGTCTACTATCTGCATTCTCCAATGCTTGTTATGAATTTGGTTTGACAATTAGCAAAAAGAAGACGCATATTATGTCACAAGGTGTACATGGGGTACAATCAATCTTTATAGACGACGCCGAACTAGAGATGGTAGACCATTTTACATATCTAGGATCAGTGGTAACTAGCAAATTATCCCTAGATCAGGAAATCAACATCCGGATTGGTAAAGACAGTAACAACAATGAACAGGTTAAGAAAAAGAGTCTGGGAGAACAGGAAGCTTACTGCCAAAACAAAATTCCTTGTCTATCAAGCCTGTGTCCTTAGTACTCTTCTTTATGGCAGTGAAACCTGGACAACTTACTCACATCAAGAGAAACGTTTAAACAGCTTTCATATGTGGTGTCTGCGAAGAATTCTTGGTATTAAGTGGCAAGACAAAATCACAAATTCTGAAGCATTGGAAAGATCAGGTTGTGTGATGGTTTATTCCATGCTCAGTCTTCGTAGACTTAGATGGATAGGACATCTTAGGAGGATGGATGATGGTAGAATACCAAAGGACATCTTTTTTGGTGAATTACAGATGGGTAAGAGATCTCAGGGTTGGCCTCTACTATGATACAAAGATGTGTGTAAGCGGGACATGATTGATACAGGCATTGATAATGCATATTGGGAGCAAGTCGCCGCTGAACGTGTTGCATGGAGGGCAAGCATCAGAAATGGAATAAAGACAAAGGAGAAAATTATTGCAGATAAGTCACACACCGAGTGTGTGAGACGTAAGATGGTGCATGATGGTGGAAATGACCACGTGTTCACATGCACCCACTGTGAACAAACATTTACAGCGTGAATTGCCCTTATCAGTCACATTCGCTACCGCCATGGGTAAAAGTTATTATGCCCTTTTAAAGCACAAACGATCGTCTGTCAAGACGGCAAGGTGCCAATGCATCATGGCATTCAAGTCATACATCAGAATGTTTGTATTACCATTCATTTGATTGCCTATAGTACTTTCATGTAAAATTGCTCCTCGACTGATTCTTTCTTATCATTTGCTGGTGTGTAACACTGGACCACAGTAATGTTTACTTAATGTCTTTGGTGGTTCCAAATATTGTTATTCTAGAACTCACTGTTTCCCAATCTGTCAGTACTTTCTGTGCCTCTTTAGATAGCAATAAGGTCACTCATTCATTGTAAGGGGCAATTTTCTCTGTATGGCTCAAGAACAGAAGCATGTGATTAGAAATTTTGTTTTGCCCGCTCCCTTCCACCTTGTTTCCTATAATCCCAAAAATGATAATTTTATAAAATGGCATTTCTCTTACTACTATCACTGTTTTTGCCTGTTCATACATAGTTCTAACATTCCAGGGCCACTTCACATCATGTTTCTAGGTGAAAGTAAGTAAGTTGTCATTCCAGACTCCTAATGACTCAATTGGCTTTGTTCACAGCGCATCATACTCTTTTTTTAATTGTCTTTTTTTTTAGGAAAGGGGTCTCTTACCTTTGTAGGCTGAGCTGTATTTCTATTCGTTATTGACTTTTTCTAGATTGACTGGATGTTACAAAACATTGTATACGAGATGAAGTAGCCAATCTCACGGCAAACCTCCTATTTCACCTCTTATGACATACAAAGCAGGTTACAGTGTTATTGTTCTTTGTATCTCTTATGGGCCCTAGTAACACACAGGAAATGGAGATACAGGCCAATATTGCTAGGCAAATTAGCACTTAATGGGTGATGTATCATGCTGACTGCCTTTCATTTTCCAGAACATTATCTGATACCAGTTGTCGCGTGGTCCGCTACTGTTGAGAGAAGTCTCACAGGTACAGTAGAAGACAATGAGCCTAACCACTAGGAAAGACTCCCCACTGAAGAAATAGCAGACGAGTGGCTCGTGAAAAACAAAGGGAGTATGACAAATTGTCCCAGAAAAAGAAGTCTACTATTCTTACAGTGGCACAGGACTGCAGATAAAGTTATACAGCTATACACACAAAGATGACAGCAAACTTAGTTAGCAGCGACACGATGATCCTGTGGAAAAGAATTTAGCCCCCAGACTTGACTTGAACTATACAGCACAAAGAAGTCGATAAAGATGAAAGATTCAACTTTCGTCCTACTCTCACACTTGTGTGATCTAATTAAATGTTGGATATGAGGATAACAACTAGGAATTCTTATTTAGCCATAAGCGACAACACCGCTTATCACGAGTTTAATACTGAACAAATAGAAATGTAAGTTCCCACAAGGAACGTAAAAGGCAAATAATTGATGAGAAGTATATAAAAAAACAATATGTAAATCAAACAATGTTCTCGGAGCGAGGTCTTAATCATAAGACGGTATGGTGGTAAGTCAAGCAAAGTATGGCCGTGACTCCAGGAAGGTGTTTAGGCACTCAGCTGCAAATGGTGTTTCCACCGGTGAAGATGGTAGTCTCTCCGTCGTTCCTCTTCGGGTCACCCTCTTCGCCAGTGGCCCACAAATCAGTTCTTTCAGAGTCGCGGATGCGCAAACTGAATCTTATGTTGCTGTTGAGTTATGCTAGTTGATGCTGCTGGTGAGTTGCTCTGGTATACCACAACACTCTGAAAGTCAAACCAAAATAAACGACTGGTCAGTGGTGGCCTGGGTTGTGATCTCATATGTCTGTCCTAGCCTGTGACTACCCTCTGTCTTCATTCTGAATCTCGCTATAGATTAGAACCAATCCCTAACTGTGACTGTACTGGTGATGTGATAGGAAAGGAAATGGGTCCCAACCCTAACCACAGCTGACGCTCCTAAGTGTACAAGAGACGCAGATGTGTATTGGGGAAAGTAACTGGATCACTAACCTAACACCCAAACTGACTGCTACAAAGTGTGCAAAGTGTATTGAGGAAAGGAAATGGATCGCTAACCTAATAACCCAAACTGATACTCCAAAGTGTACAAGAGACGCAAAGAGGTATTGATATGTAATTGAAATACTCCTGATAAGAAGGCGAAGGAATATGCTTCTGAGCAGGTAACCAATACTAATGTTCCAGAACACACCAGGATATACTGTAGAGCAGTGTAATGCTACTATTCAAGAAACAATGCCTGCGCGACTCCGTAGTGACATACCAGTACGCAAAACATTTCTATGTTAAAATCAAGAATCCTTCTGAAAATAAAACTAAGTTGCTGAACAATGAGAATCAAGAATGCAGTTGCTTATACTGTAAGGCAGTGAACTATCTATCATCAAGACCAGAGAACAGAATAACTAATATATTCACTAGGTCTGCCGTCGACCGTCAATGTGAATTAAAGGTCACGCGAAGCGCGTGGTGATTCTAGCCTGACGTCTTCTAACAACTCCAATCATTACTAAATCACTTCTAGAAAACCGGACATTAGCTGACAAAGAATCTGAGCATTGTCGATCTCTATCTGCTACTGGATTCGCTCAATCGAACATAATAATTATCCTACGTGACTTAGAATTTTAACCATGCTTGCTTTGCGAGTAGTTGACCGAACCCATCAATGTCGTAAAATAGAAATGATCACGCCTGTCCTATATTTAGGCCAAATATATTAAATGAATTTCCGCCTGTTGGGAAATGAATTTATACAGAGCGCTATTCTTTACTAGTCCTCCTGACGGAGAATATTACGTGTTTGTTTTCTATCGATTTGCCGCAATGTGGCTTCGACAGACAACCAGGTTATGAACATAAAAATACAGAAATAATAATCGTTTTGCCTTACCTAGTTCCAGAATCAGATTCTCACTATGGATCGGGGCCCTTGTTCAATATAAAATTTTGGTTAGGCTTATTACTTATTTCAGTAATCTAATATTGACTTATTACTTGTTTAAGTAATTTACTATTTAAAAAACGTTGCTTTTTGAACACCAAAATTGGCCCCGACCGTTGTCTGCGATGACTAGCAGAAAAGTGAGACCGGACATGGAACCAGCATCAGCAAGTGGCCATTTCCGGGCCCCGTTGCCTGTTGGTTGTAGTTTACCAGGATAAGTAAGCCAAATTAAATTATCCCATTACTATAAATACAAAATAACTGTAACCTTAATGTAAACATATGTTAAAGAATCTTTATAATATACTGAGTACTAAGCAAGATGGGAGGGTGCAGCCAGGCTTTCGCCACACCAGTGTTTAAGAGATTGGACCATCCTTAGAGCCACAGCGTCTGTAATAAATGCCTGTCTAGAGGGGGATTTGAACCTAGGATGAAAATGTTTGTGATTGTATTCCTAATGACGTTAGTACCATCATTTTACTGTATGCCCAAAATAAGCTTATTTCTTCTCACTGGTTTGTAGTTTAGTTGTAGTTTTACCCAAAAAATATATAGCTGCCTGTAAAAAAAATTGTGAATAGTATACATGTTTAGTAAATAATGCTTCTTTCTTGACTACAGAACTATGCATGTCATAGACCAGCTTGCAGTCAGCATTCAGGATCCACAGATCTGTGCTCACTGGAGTTGCCTTAATAGCAGTTTAGAGTCTAGTGTGAGGATAACAATCACTTCTTATTGTTATGAGAATTGCAAGTAAGTCCTCTTTGATATAACTAATCTATGTTAAACCATTGAGTTTTTAAAAAAAAATTGCACTGTAAAGACACTTCAGATATCCAATCTGCAGAAGTGTAGCTAGATATCAACTGTGAGAAACCATCTAAGAAGAAATTAAAAAGACTATCAAGCTTCTGAAAGACAGTAAGGCTGCTGGTCAAGATGGTATCTCAGTAGAAACTGTTCAAGTCTATTTAAACATGTCAGCTGCACTTTCATCTTGCTTTCTTCTTGAGGGGGATAGGAAAGAGTTAATAATATACCTCTGAGGCCATTAGGAGAAACAAGTAACTCAATATCTTTGTCAGGGTATCCATAAATATTAGCGGCAGTTTTGCTACCTGCATGTCCCGTGTAGTTATTTTCTGAGAACAGTATTACATTTCAAGGTTATAGCAATATTACAGTACATCTATGGCCAATTGTCTTTTGTTACAACCCTGAACAAGGATTAGGACCATCCTTTTAGTCATATTCAGACTCAGTTCTTGGTTTCACAAGTGATAGGTAAAAAGATAATAAATGTATGGTTATTATTTAGTTTTTGGCATTCATTCACTTTGAACTCAAGTGTTACCCATACATGTCCTACTACTTCTAGTGCACTGGACTGGTTTTTGCGTGTGGATTAGCTTTTCCCTGCTACCAGTGTTTCTCACCATCAGGTGAACCCACTCTGGCTTCTGAGGTCCTTGTAATTTATTACCCCAAATCAAGGATGAGAAGTCATCATTGTAGTCCAACTGATGAGTGTAGGGGTTAAACCCGACACCTCGGTATACCAGAATTGCTATTGAGTGCACTGTGCAGAAATTCTACATGTGTAATCTGTGTGGGGGGGGGGGGGGGGGGGGGGAGAGGAGACTGGAGCTCTTATGAAGATATTTGTGTGCAGTGAAAGTAATCCTCACCCAATATAAATAACAACAAAAACCAGTTCTGGGGTATTCAGAGACTTGTCTGTCTGCAGCTGTTCATCCTCCTGTAATAAGAGATTTCTCTGTCTGCAACTGTTCATCCTCCTGTAATCAGAGATGTGTCTATCTGCAACTGTTCATCATCTTGTAATCAGAGACTTGTCTGTCTGCAGCTGTTCATCATCCTGTAATCAGAGACTTGTCTGCCTGTGACTGTTCATCAACCTGTAATAAGCGATTTCTCTGTCTGCAACTGTTCATCCTCCTGTAATCAGAGATGTGTCTATCTGCAACTGTTCATCATCTTGTAATCAGAGACTTGTCTGTCTGCAGCTGTTCATCATCCTGTAATCAGAGACTTGTCTGCCTGTGACTGTTCATCATCCTGTAATAAGAGATTTCTCTGTCTGCAACTATTCATCCTCCTGTAATCAGAGATGTGTCTATCTGCAACTGTTCATCATCCTGTAATCAGAGACTTGTCTGCCTGTGACTGTTCATCATCCTGTAATAAGAGATTTCTCTGTCTGCAACTGTTCATCCTCCTGTAATCAGAGATGTGTCTATCTGCAACTGTTCATCATCTTGTAATAAGAGACGTGTCTGTCTGCAACTGTTCATCATCCTGTAATTAGAGACGTGTCTGTCTGCAACTGTTCATCCTCCTGTAATTAGAGACATGTCTGTCTGCAACTGTTCATCATCCTATAATCAGAGACGTGTCTGTCTGCGACTGTTCATCATCCTGTAATCAGAGACTTGTCTGCCTGTGACTGTTCATCATCCTGTAATCAGAGATGTGTCTGTCTGCAGCTGTTCATCATCCTGTAATCAGAGACTTGTCTGTCTGCGACTGTTCATCATCCTGTAATTAGAGACGTGTCTGTCTGCAACTGTTCATCATCCTGTAATTAGAGACGTGTCTGTCTGCAACTGTTCATCATCCTGTAATCAGAGACTTGTCTGTCTGCAACTGTTCATCATCCTGTAATCAGAGACTTGTCTGTCTGCGACTGTTCATCATCCTGTAATCAGAAACTTATCTGTCTTCAGCTGTTCATCATCCAGAGACATGTCTGTCTGCAACTGTTCATCATCCTGTAATCAGAGACATGTCTGTCTGCAACTGTTCATCATCCTGTAATCAGAGATGTCTGTCTGCGACTGTTCATCATTCTGTAATCAGAGATGTGTCTGTCTGCAGCTGTTCATCATCCTGTAATCAGAGACTTGTCTGTTTGCGACTGTTTGTCATCCTGTAATCAGAAACTTGTCTGTCTGCAGCTGTTCTTCATCCAGAGATATGTCTGTCTGCAACTGTTCATCATCCTGTAATTAGAGACATGTCTGTCTGCAACTGTTCATCATCCTGTAATCAGAGACTTGTCTGTCTGTCTGCAATTGTTCATCATCCTGTAATTAGAGACATGTCTGTCTGCAACTGTTCATCATCCTGTAATCAGAGACTTGTCTGTCTGTCTGCAACTGTTCATCATCCTGTAATCAGAAACTTGTCTGTCTGCGACTGTTCATCATCCTGTAATTAGAGACGTGTCTGTCTGTGACTGTTCATCATCCTGTAATTAGAGACGTGTCTGCAACTGTTCATCATCCTGTAATTAGAGACGTGTCTGTCTGTGACTGTTCATCATCCTGTAATTAGAATGTGTCTGTCTGCAACTGTTCATCATCCTGTAATTAGAGACGTGTCTGTCTGCAACTGTTCATCATTCTGTAATCAGAGACGTGTCTGTCTGCAACTGTTCATCATCCTGTAATTAGAGACGTGTCTGCAACTGTTCATCATCTTGTAATCAGAGACGTGTCTGTCTGCGACTGTTCATCATCCTGTAATTAGAGACGTGTCTGCAACTGTTCATCATCCTGTAATTAGAGACTTGTCTGCAACTGTTCATCATCCTGTAATTAGAGACGTGTCTGTCTGCAACTGTTCATCATCCTGTAATTAGAGACATGTCTGTCTGCAACTGTTCATCTTCCTGTAATCAGAGACGTGTCTGTCTGCAACTGTTCATCATCCTGTAATTAGAGACATGTCTGTCTGCAACTGTTCATCATCCTGTAATCAGAGACGTGTCTGTCTGCAACTGTTCATCATCCTGTAATCAGAGACGTGTCTGTCTGCAACTGTTCATCATCCTGTAATCAGAGACGTGTCTGTCTGCAACTGTTCATCCTGTAATTAGAGGTGTGTGTGTCTGCGACTGTTCATCATCCTGTAATTAGAGACGTGTCTGTCTGCAACTGTTCATCATCCTGTAATTAGAGACGTGTCTGTCTGCAACTGTTCATCATCCTGTAATCAGAAACTTGTCTGTCTGCAACTGTTCATCATCCTGTAATCAGAAACTTGTCTGTCTGCGACTGTTCATCATCCTGTAATTAGAGACGTGTCTGTCTGCAACTGTTCATCATCCTGTAATTAGAGACGTGTCTGCAACTGTTCATCATCCTGTAATTAGAGACGTGTCTGTCTGCGACTGTTCATCATCCTGTAATTAGAGACGTTTCTGCAACTGTTCATCATCCTGTAATTAGAGACTTGTCTGTCTGCAACTGTTCATCATCTTGTAATTAGAGACGTGTCTGTCTGCAACTGTTCATCATCCTGTAATTAGAGACGTGTCTGTCTGCAACTGTTCATCATCCTGTAATTAGAGACGTGTCTGCAACTGTTCATCATTCTGTAATCAGAGACGTGTCTGTCTGCAACTGTTCATCATCCTGTAATCAGAACATGTCTGTCTGCAACTGTTCATCATCCTGTAATTAGAGACATGTGTGTCTGCGACTGTTCATCATCCTGTAGTTAGAGACGTGTCTGTCTGCAACTGTTCATCATCCTGTAATCAGAAACTTGTCTGTCTGCAACTGTTCATCATCCTGTAATTAGAGACGTGTCTGTCTGCAACTGTTCATCATCCTGTAATTAGAGATGTGTCTGTCTGCAACTGTTCATCATCCTGTAATTAGAGATGTGTCTGTCTGCAACTGTTCATCATCCTGTAATTAGAGATGTGTCTGCAACTGTTTATCATCCTGTAATCAGAAACTTGTCTGTCTGTAACTGTTCATCATCCTGTAATTAGAGACGTGTCTGTCTGCGACTGTTCATCATCCTGTAATTAGAGACGTGTCTATCTGCAACTGTTCATCCTCCTGTAATTAGAGACATGTCTGTCTGCAACTGTTCATCATCCTGTAACTAGAAACGTGTCTGCAACTGTTCATCATCCTGTAATTAGAGACGTGTCTGTCTGCAACTGTTCATCATCCTGTAATTAGAGACGTGTCTGTCTGCAACTGTTCATCATCCTATAATTAGAGACGTGTCTGTCTGCAACTGTTCATCATCCTGTAATTAGAGACGTGTCTGTGTGCAACTGTTTATCATCTTATAATTAGAGACATGTCTCTGTGCAACTGTTTATCATCCTGTAATTAGAGACGTGTCTGTCTGCAACTGTTCATCAACCTGATCAACATAAGCATAGCCTGTTTCAACTGAGTCTTCAGCATTGGCTTATAGATAAACTGCATTTCTCAAGTAACCAATTGCTTTAAAACAGCAAACTAGATCATTTCTTCCAAATGTGTGCTTCTCTTTACTACATCCTCTGTTTAACAAGTTGCTTAGTGGGAGAATAATGCTTATAAACTAATCATAATTGGCTCACAGAAAACAGATGGTTGTGGGGAACTTGATCACATGCACTGACCAGCTTGGCACATAATTATGATAGTTGGCTAGTTATTTTAGTGGAAAGTCATGTAGGAAGCAACTAACAACCATAAACAGTTTAGAGAAATTAATAGAAAAAAACAAATTTAAAAAAAAAAATTAATTCATTTTTAAAAAACATAGACAGTCACGGTTTTCTGGACATGTTATGAGGAGAAATAACCTTGAAAATTGTGTGACATTTGGCAAACTTGATGGGAAGAGAGCAAGGGGAAGGCAGGGTGATAAATATCTAGATGGCATAATTGGGACCAGAATACAGACTTGATCGAATGATGATGATTATGATTATATATAGTAAAGCAGTTTACTATGCATACACAATAATTGAAGCAATTATTTTGTGTCTGTTTAAATGTGTTCATGTTCCATAAAGACATTTTATTTGTCATTGTCAACAAATGGATAATTTACTCTGTTTTCAGGACTCTGCTTGTGTTGCTGATTGGTATAGACACGATTAAAGTTGTGATGAAAGATGGCAGAGTGTGCACGTTGCTGTTTGAAAACAGTGAGCTGCGGGATCTCATCCAGTGGCAGGTCAGTATATTTATGGGCATCTTCAGGTGAAAAGAACATTTGTTTCATTTACTTTAGAAGCTGTTATTTATTAGCTCAACAAATGGAGTTAGTTTGAAAAGTGCTAAATGACTTTCTAGGAGAGCATGGTTTTCTCAAACAACTAATTGTTTATGTTTATATGTGCTTGCACCATTGATTCTTTTAGTGTTGGTGGTTAAGATTGTGTAGTTCTTTCTGTTCTAAATATAACCAGGCATGTCAAGAGCTATGGGAGCGGCCCATTTCAATGGCCATATCTGTTACTTAAAAAAGTGATGCCTGGATTAGTTTGTTTAGAAGCAGTGTTTTTACTATCATCTAAACATGTTTGTTTATGTATTAAAGAATGTGTATTGCCATAAAACATGAATCTCCAATATATGAGATAAGTTTTACAACTTTTCATTTAAAATGGGTGTTCTTCTTCTTCTTCTTTGTCTCTCAAACATAAAAAGTTAGTTACATATCCTTTACAGGATGTCGCAGTCAACCCTAGCATTCGTTGGCTGTTTGTGATTTCATGGCAATTTTGTGATTTCTTGGCAAGTTTATGTTCAGTAGTTTGCCATTGCTTTCTGAATGATCAGCACACATACCATTTCAAAAAAACCAACGCAAGGCGGTGTGCTATCAAATAGCCCGCAGCTGTGTTTCGAACGTGGTATGCGGGATTACAAACTGCACTTGTAACCACTTCGCCACAGAGCTGGCAGCAAAAAAAAAAAAGACTCATCCAAGTTGTATAAACAAGTGACAAAATACTGCTGTATAGACTCTGTCATGGCTAATTTGGGTAGTTCTATTATATATTATTATATAAAAGGCCCTATTGACATGCCTGAAAGGTGCAACACCCATATTTGTATAGACCAGCTGGCACTGCAATGGTGATGTGGCCAATACTGCACCAGCCACCTTCATGTCCCTAGACATTTCCTGGTACCCATTTTAAGCTGGCTCAACTTGGGAGCTCAGGTCAATTTGTAAATATCTGCCTCAATGTGAATCCAAACCCGTGACACCTGGGGCAGCAGGCGAGCATCTAGCCACTAAGCTACTGAGACTCCCATATTATCATATAGCAGTGAGACAGTTTCCTCTATTGTTCATATTGCTGAGACTTCCCCTAATCTTGCTGATAAAACTAGACAATTGACGCATGTAACATGTACATCTTTGCTATACTGTAGATTTGTCAACACCATGCTCAGTCCATTCAGTCCCTGGCAAAGATGCAGGGTTGGCAGGTCCTGTCTGCCATTGTCAACAGCGGTCATGGAGATATGGAGGCATATGGCACCACCACAGATGTTATGCTGGCATCTCCAAAGGGAAATGTGTAAGTTGTGGCAGCATTGTTAATAAGTTTACTGATTTCTTTTTTAATTAAACAAAATGATAGTTACATTTAATATTGTAGACAACCGCTTAATATTGTAGACAACCGCTTAATATTGTAGACAACGCTACTTACTTTGTTAATCTCTTGATCTGGACAGTTCAACAATTTGTAGCAATACATTCACAGACATTGCTTGGTGTTCACAGAGGGCATAGGATTATGATGGTGAAAAAGCTCATAAATGCTTGGGTTCTCCTCTTTAAAAGTCAAGTATGGATACTGAGTGGACTGGTTAGCTACATGTCAGCCATCTTCTACTTAAAACTGATTCCATACTTGCAGTAGCTACAGTTGAACAAATCATCAAGAGATGGTCACAAGCTTTCTATTTATTGACCACAGTAAATTCTCTCTGACTATCTGTAATATCACATATGAAGCCAGTTGGACTAGGCACAGATAATGATATAGGTGTGTTTAGGTCAGATTGTTTCCTGTAGCTAGGACATCGGGTGTGGCCTGGATCCCTCAGTTTTGGAAAGTCTTGCGTATTACCATTACTTTTAGGGATCATTTAGTATAGTGAGAAACTGACAAGAAATAATGATGGGCTTGTGACTTAAAGTTACAGGAAACATTTAACTAATGAGCGGGGTTTTTGGTTTGGTGCTTGGCAGAGCATATTCATCTCACCTGAGGCAAATTTTTCTTAAGGGGCTCCAACCTGGATATACCTCCAGGCACTTGAACTGTGAGAACACAATGTGTTGTTTCTATGAACAATTTTGTATAGGAGATGCCATATGCTAGAAGCTTACTATCAAGAGTGCAACAGTAGTTTCTGCTGTTATTACTGCACCTTGCATGTGCTGACTTGTGCGTCAACATTCATATTTGTAGGCACATCGGAGCCGAGACCCTACAACGGAACAGAATTTGCATATTAAAACCTGAAGCACAGATTTTGTTTGGTCTTTGTTGGAGGGTAGAGGGCAAAAGCCTGTTGTGAGTCAATAAGTAAGTCTGTAGAAAAATAACTAACTATGATAACAACTTGAAACCAGTTTATTTTTATAGATACACTGTCCCTTTATTTCTCAACATAATTTTCACCAACATTGATACACTTATCCCATAGTTTAGAAACGTTTATCCCTCTGGTTTAGAAAACAGAGCATGCAGTTCTATGCAGCTGGTTTGGGAAGGACTGATAAAATGATGGGGTAAGTGCATCAATGTCGGTGGAAATTATGTTGAGAAATAAAGGGACAGTGTACCTATAAAAATAAACTGGTTTCAAGTTGTCAATCTTTATTTTTCTAGAGCCATTTGTGACTTACTTATTTACTTACCCTCGTAAATCCATTTACTTGTATTTGAAATACACTTCATTCATTCATTCAGTAGCGTGTCCTTTGCAGAACCTCGCTCCCATAACAACCTTCTGGAAAACCTCTAGATCATAAGCAAGATGTCCCACGTCTGATACACCCACCTGGAGACCATCCGCCACATCCTGCACCTATCTTCTCTTTGGCCTTCCTCTTCCTCTCTTCTCAGGCATATGCTCCTCCATTATTGTTCTCTCCAAACTTTCATGATGTTTCAAGTGACCAAAATATTAAAATTTTCTTTGTTTTATCGTCTTAAATAGCCAACCTTCTTCAATATTGTGTCGAGGTCTCACAGGCATATGTTGCAATGGGAAAGATGCATGCTCTTAAAAATCTAATTTTTGTAGTTCTGTCTGTCCCACTCCATAATTTATTCAGTTGTTTTAGTCTTTGAAGAGCAATTGATAGTCGTCGTTTAATTTCTTTCATTGTCACCGTTGTTGGTAATCAATGACCCAAGATATTCAAAATTTTCTTCATTAACATATATTTCTTTCTTCATAGTAGTTTTATATGTATGCATTATCTTTGATTTTGCTATGTTTTTGGTCAGAAACCATAACTTTATGAAGGGAAAATCCCAACTGCACCTCCCCGCGGTAGAGGATGGAAACACACTACGGTGTGGCTAACACAGCTCTGGGGACCGAGTATCCACCGGAATAAGTGGACAACTCTGCAGCTGAGCAGAGCAGGGCACTCACTTGTCCTTACAGTCGGAAATGGCTGTCAAAGGCAGAGGTAAAAAGACCACCATGTGAATGTGGAAGGCAAGGGGAAACCACCACATTATCTTCCCAAGACTTCATGGCAAAACATATTTCAAAGTTAGGGAAGGACGTTAATGGCTGTCTTAGGGCATCCTCGTCCGGTAGGGACATACATGAGCCACAGGTGACACCAGACCGTCATCCAGCTACTGATGGCAAAAACTAAAACAATAACTAAACTAAATAAATTTAGAGTAGGAACGTGGAATGTTAGGACATTAAATGAGCTAGGAAAGTTGACCAATGTTCTAAGAGAGATGGATAGCATGAAAATGAATATACTAGGCGTTAGTGAGATGAGATGGAAGGGATCGGGCAAAATTATAGCTGACAATCACACAATAATTTATTCTGGAGGGGATACACATGAAAAAGGTGTAGGAATAATATTAGATGAAAAAACAGCCAAGTCAATTAATGGATACTGGTGTATTTCAGATAGAGTTATTATGGTAAAAATCAAAGGCAAACCAATAGACATAAATATTATACAAGTATATGCACCAACAGCAAGCAGTAGTGATGAAGAAATACAACACTTTTACGACGAAATAGAAATGGCGATGGCTCAAATTGGATCACAAGAAATAAAGATAATACTTGGTGATTTTAATGCAAAAGTAGGAAAGGGAAAAATGGAGGATGTAGTGGGGAATTATGGTTTAGGTACAAGAAATGAAAGAGGGGAAAAGCTAATAGAATGGGCAAATATCAATGATATGATAATTGGAAACACATGGTTTAAACACCATAAAAGACGACTGTACACATGGATAAGCCCTGATAAGAAAATACGCAACCAAATTGACTACATACTAATTAATAAAAGATTTAGAAATGCTTTAATTAATGTAAAGACAATGCCTGGTGCTGACTGTAATAGTGATCATGTACCACTATGTGGACAAATAAAAGTAAGATTAAAGAGAGGGAAAAAAATGGTTAAGAACATGAGTCTTAATAAAGAGGTTCTGAAAATAGATAAAGAAATGCAAGAACAATACAGAGTGACTGTGAAAAATAGGCATAATGCAATAACTAAAATACAGAGTATAGATGAATAATGGGAAATGTTAAGGGACTCCATTCATCAAACTAGCAAAGAAGTATTACCGGAGAGAGGCAAAATAGCTAAGAAAATATGGATGAATGAAGATATCTTAAAACTGATGGACAAAAGAAAACAGAGTAAAAATGACAAACAAGAATACGCTAAGATAAATAAAGAAATAAAAGATAAATGTGGGAAGGCTAAAGAAAGTTGGTTAAACGAGCAATGCAAAAAAATTGAATTCAATTCCATTAAAGATACAAAAAATATGCACAGACAAATCAGTGAGCTTACAGGAAGAAAAATAAGAATAAATACAGGGTGTTTGAAATCAAAAACAGGAAAGATAATATTAGAGGAAGATGCTATAATGAAGAGGTGGAATGAGTATATAAGAGAATTATATGAAGGAGAAAGGCAAGAATTAACAGAAGATAGTAACTTAGAAGGTCCACCTATTCTGAAAGAAGAAGTCGCTGACGCTATGAAACGTATGAAGAAAGGAAAAACAGCAGGGCCAGATGAAATCACAATAGAAGAATTAGAAGTATTGGGAGAATTTGGAGTAGATATATTAACCAAAATGTTGAATGATATTTACAGCAGTGGATATTTACCCAGTGATATGCTGAAATCTGTATTTATAGCTATACCAAAAAGACCAGGAGCAATTGATTGTGAAGATTTTCGTACAATTAACCTTATAAACCATATCACTAAGCTTTTACTCAGAATCATAATGAGAAGAACCAAAAAGAAAATAAAAATGGAAATTAGTGAAGAACAGTATGGATTTGTGGAAGGAAAGGGCACAAACAATGCAATTTATACATTACGGACACTAATAGAAAAGTCAATAGAGAAACAGAGAGACATATATTTGTGCTTCATATATTATACTAAGGCATTTGATAAGTAAAACATGATGAACTGATTAAAATGTTGGAAGATATCAACACTGATGGAAAAGATTTAAGAATAATAAAGAATATTTACTGGAACCAAGTAGCAGCAATTAAAATGGGAAATAAAGAGGGTAGTTACGAACAGATAAAGCTAGGAGTACGACAAGGGTGTGTCTTGTCACCAGATCTTTTCTCCCTGTATAGCGAAGTAATAATGAGAGAGATCAAAGAGATGCCAGGAATACTAGTTGGAGGTTATAATATAAATAATATACGCTACGCAGATGACACAGTATTGGTGGCGGATAATTCAACAGACCTACAACAATTATTAGACGTAGTAGTAACAGAGAGTGCAAGGAAAGGACTCTCCTTGAATATCAAGAAAACAGTAACAATGGTAATATCAAAGAAAATGGTGACACCAAAATGTGACATAGAAATAGAAGGGAAAATCCTTAACCAAGTTGATAATTTTAGATACCTAGGGGCATTTATAACATCAGATGGAAGATGTACAACAGAGATTAGGAGCAGAATAGGGCAGGCAAAAGCCGCATTTCAGAAAATGAAGAGTATCTTATGCAATAAGTCACTATCACTGAATGTAAGAAAGAGAGTGCTGAAATGCTATGTAGAACCAGTTTTGCTGTATGGCAGTGAATCTTGGAATGTAAATGAACAAATTAAGAAGAAATTAGAAGCAACAGAGATGTGGTTCCTGAGACGAATGTTGCGAATTCCTTGGACTGCCAGAGTAACTAACGACGACTGCCCGAAACAGGCTAACGAAACTAGAACATTATATACAACAATAAGACAGAGACAAACAGCTTTCCTCGGTCATGTGATGAGAAGAGAGGCATTGGAGAACATCGTAACAACTGGAAAGATCGAGGGGAAGAGAGGCAGAGGTAGACCAAGAGAAGTGATGCTGGATGGATTGAGACGGTGGCATGGAGGAATATCAGCAGCAGAGTTGATCCAGAAAACCAAAGACCGAGATCTATGGAGAGCCATGAACGCCTACGCCAGCCGGCACGGCACTTGATGATGATGAAGTTATAAGTTGTGATTTTCACTATTAAATTGGGTTGAGGCTATTAGGTTTTCTATACCATTCTCTGTTGTGGATAGCAATACTGTATCATCAGCATATCGAATCTCTGGTATGTCATGACCACCGAGATTTAGTGCATCATATAGCTCCCTGTTTATATCATCTCTTACATTTCTCATTATGTTTTCGGCGTACAGGTTAAACAAGTAGGGGGACAGCACACATCCCTGATGGACTCCTTGCTTGATGTCAAACCAATCTGATGTCTCACCATCTATTCTAACTGCTGCTTGTTGGTTTAGATAGAATACAGTTACAGACTTTATATCTGATATAATAAGATGATTTGATATTTTCACAGCATACTAGCTTTCCATAGTAACCCTGTGAGTGGGAACAAACTTGCAATCAAGAAACTGGATCCTACACTAGATGCTCACATCTCCCCAGCTGTTGCAGCTTCAAAATGGGCAAGTTTAGCTGGAGATTTTCATGTGAGTATCCACTCAGTTACATAAATATACTTGTATAGATATTTGGTTAAACAAGTAACATTACACTCAAGCCACACACAGGTAAGTAGGCTAATTGTCCCCATCACACATTGGGTGTGTAGACCTCTGAAGTGTTCTTTCTGCCCATTGAATGTGGCTTTGACTAGTTGCTGTGACATTAGCCAAGAGTTGGACTTCTAATGTTCATGCTTGGTGCTATTTGATTTGAGTGCTGTTTGATTTTGGAAGTGTGGTTCTTGTAGATACATGAGAGAATGAATAAGTATTTGCAACTGGTGTATATTTGAAATGATCAGCATTTACACCCTGATGTTTGCTGAGGGAGACAGGGCATCTCTGGGTTTTACCCAGAGTGCTGTGTTGTTGACCCTGTATATTAAATGGTTCATAATAGCCGCCATGTCAGTAATATACATTGCATTAGGTCCTGCACCATAACCTAATGTCTTCTTGCATGGCATAGAACCATTTATGGACAATAAAGCGCCATCCTCCCGAGCATTGTCATCTAACAGTTGTTTCATGTCAACATCTGTCATTTAATTGCATTATTTGCCCAAGAGCGATGCTCACTTATAGTTATTGATATCCGTATCTTCTTCGGTCTTATAACATCATCAGTGGGGTGCCATGATGCATGCGTCCTTCTCCTTCAGAAATATATGTATGTGTCTCAATGACCTTTAAATGTTACCATCCGAGGATTTTGTTCTGCCTCTTCTTTTCAACTGCCAGGAAGACAAATTTTGACAGAATTATTAACATGACCAAACCAAGGGAGTTTTCTGTGTTTTACCAAGAGTGGTTCTTGGTAGATTCCTCCTTCCACTGTAGTTACCTACTCTGTTGTCCTCAGCCCGTGCTAACACAGATACCCCTATTTTTATTATAGAATAGACTACATAACTAAATAAATGGTGTCTGTTGGTAGTGACACATAAATAGGTGAATCCTATTTTAACTCTCAAGTCATTACATTCAGGTTGTTTGAGCTCTGAGAAGAACTTGCCTCTATCAGAGTGAGGCTGGAGTAGAGATCCTCATATGATCCCATATATATACAATTGTATGGCTGACTAATCTAACAGGATTACAAGCAACTATTGTTCATTGCGTGAACAACTACCACAGTTGTCACAGCAGCTGCCAATCTCCCTTGCACTTCCATGCGTGTGTTCATTTTCAGTGTAGTAGTAGTTGTATGAAAGGTAGCAATCAAATGTGGTACCAAGATAGAATATATGTATGTGCAGAATAAACAATTATGTGCTTTAAAGTCTGAACTGTGTAACATTACAACAACAAAAATAGCACAGATAAGTCATTTTAGAGGCAAACTAAACAAGTTTTACTAATACCATATTTTAAAAAAAGTGTTTTGCTTGTCCTTTAGAGGTCACCTTGCAGTATCTCTGAGTCATCGTATAACTGTCATTTGAGAGACTTGTCCACGTCTATCCACTATTGCTGTTGCTGTTTGAAGTGTAGTCTGTACACAAACCTGTAGATTGAATCATACTTTCCATTCCAGCAGCCATTCACTTTCTATTTCAGGACAAGCACGGGGAAAATCCATTCTGACACTTTTTTTGTTGCAGCTTCTCGGCATCAGTATATATAATAGTGTTGCGGTTTTAATGTGCTTCAGTATATTTGAATACGACAAATATGTCAGGGCAAGATGCTACACAACCAAAACATGTTTTCCGTGAGATCCGCTGTATTTTCACTACTGCAAAAGTGGTTTACAATGAATCAAAGCAGAAGGAATGGCCTGTGTTTGTTTGTTTCTAAATGACTTTTGTTGTTATGTCACACTATTTGCACATTGACAAATGCATACACACATTCACTAGGATCATGTTACACTCAACAGATTCATCTTTACACTGCGTTTATTTTTCATATAGGAAATCAACCTGAACCAGTTGGAAGGTCGCAACCTTATGGGAAAGATAGACATGCTAATGGCTCGCCTGACATCAAGCTAGCAGCTGTTTTATGTACAGATCTTGCGACAGATATAGTTTATGTACAGGTCTTATGACAGATATAAAATTTTCTGTGTGCTTGGAGAGTGAAAGTCCTTTATCTGTGCCATGAATGAATCACTGAAAAACGAGAAGTAGATTGTGAGCTTTACCAAAGCACGACTACAAAAAACAAAATGGACGTTGCGGCCAAAGCCTTCGTCAGCACAGAACAAACAAACAAAAATAGACTAACAAATACACGAAAGACAATACATGATAGTATTAATTTCACTTATCTGTGTCCTAGTTTGAACGGCTATCCGTGGATGGAATAAACCGGATGTCGTGGTTAACGGGGTCAACTGACTAAAGGTCAGTACAACCAGAAGCTAGGTGATTGGCTGAGACAATCGGTGAGGGAACCCGTGCTTTGGTGGATAGGGATGCGCCCATGAGAGCGAATGGGAAAAATATGGATATGTAGAGCACTTTATCAGTGCCAGTACAGTGAGGCACAATTTCCCTATTTTCCCATCCTGAAAGAAACGTGTATTTCTTTCTGTAGAAATAAGCGTAGACTTTAAAGCACAAGTTCTTTCTTCTCTCTCTCCCCCCCCCCCCCCCCCCCCCCCCCCCCCCTCCCCCCCAGGGTGCCTTGCCCACCTGGAAACATGTATCTGTATGTCATGTGGGTAAACTATTGTTGAGACTGTCCATTCATCGCAAAGTCGCTCATTCATCCTGTTATCATGTATGGATGTACAAACATGATTTTGTTGACATCAGTGAATTGTATGTAATCTTCCAGTTTTAATGGGAGACTGTTGTATGTGCAGATGCTGCTTCTTCTTCCCACTGTAAATATTTCCTATCACCATGTTACCAATACTCTGCATTTCATGTAATATTTTCATGCATGATCATCACAATAAATGTTTCAAGAATGGTTTTTGCATTGTGAATGATAAATAGTAATGGTACTTGCAACACATTGAGTAAAAAATGGAGAATGTACTTTGGGCTAAACCATTTATTCAGATTGAAGTAAGAATCAACACTATACAGCAATACATGAACACAATATGACATTTATAACTGATTGTTATATAAAATACCTCTTTTTCACACCAAGAAGCATATCATGTGGTGCCTTAACATTCCAGTGTGTGTGGATCGGCTTGTCAGTGGGGGAGAAATAATTCCCGCTTGGAAGGGGAGTTTGAACACAAGACTGACATGCATGGCTCACATTTTTTAAATATATATATATACCACACACACACACAGGGACTGGCCATAAGCTTTTACTTTTTGTTTCTTCAGTGGGTTCTCTCATCATGGCATGGTATATCATATTAACCAGAATGCTTTCCCAACAATTTGTCAGAACAATGAATAAATCAGAGGCCAGGGCTCTGATAAAATTCTTTGATACTGCAAGACGGGGAAAAAAAAAACTTTCATAGACTTTCATGAATGTAGTAGTGAAAATGAAATAAAATATTTGCAGTTAATAGAATTGTACATGACTGACTGAACATGAGCTGCAGTGTGTGCCTGCTGGATTCTGTGTCTGTTGACATGTGACCGGAAGCAAATGAAGGTAAACTGTACCCAACAGTTGCTGGAAAAAGTGCCAGTCAGCAACCATGGTGGCAGTAGATGAGACTTGTGTTCACCATTTATGAACCTCAAACCATTTCCTCCTATGGAAAACTCTAGTCACTCCAACATCCCCTACTGAGAGCAGATATCTGCAGGAAAGTGATGCTGACTGTTTTTTGAGACGCAGAATATGTCAAAGGACAGTGCTAAGCAAATCTTAAACTCAAAAGGCAGTAACCAGAAAACAAGAGATTTACACAATCAAAATAATCCTTTGCTTCAAGACAACATACCCTCTAAGCAGCCAAGGATTTGACACTTTTGCACACCTACACTATTCTTCTTATCTGGATCCATACTTTTCTTAAACCTTTAAAAAAAAAAAAAAAACTCCATGCAAATTATTTTTTAGAGAGATGAGAAAGTCTACTGGCACATGATAACTGGTTCAGTTTAAAACAAATAGTGGGCTCTATTCCCAAGATCTTTCAAGGTCAAGCATAGATGCACAACTCTGTGAATTCAATTGGCGATGTACTGAAAAGAAATGAAAACTACTCAAAAATTCAGTTCTCTATTACATCTCCTTCATAGTTAGGGTAAAGACTGCCTCTTATAAATTAAATATTCAAAATATTATTATTAGAAAATGTGCAACCAAGTAAACTAACAAACCTGGAACGATTAAGTCATGGTATCTAAACAATCCAGGAGGCAGTCTTACAAGGTGGCTAGTCTAAACAGCAAGCTGACTGCATTATGCATCAGTTGACTAGATGAAATGTTAAGTCACTTTCTGTTTTTTTTAAAAACGTTTTTAACTCTAGTCTATACACACTAGTTATACTAGCACTGGGCTGAATTTTGTGTGTGAATTAGCTTACCCCATTACCAGTGTCCCTCACTATCAGGCGAACCCACTCCACTTCAGAGAACCCGAACTTCAGAGATATTTGTAGTTTACATCCCCCAGTCAAGGACGAGAAGTCAAAATTTTAGTCCAATGAGGGGGTTAAAACTCTTACCTCAGCATCGGCACATCTGATGTTTATGAGCGCTTGTTCTTATCCATTCAGCCACGCTGACCTCTACTTTCTGGTATAAACATGAAGGAACTCCCAAGAAGGTGTTTTAAATACACAAGTAATGTGAGATAATGAGTAATAGATAAATAACTTCAATGGCTTAACTGGATCAAGAACACAAACCTGATCCATGACCCTGACGATTGTGTGAGATGATGAACCATGACCTTGCCCCTCTTATCGGCATAGCATACGGTGATGAATGTGGTTGAGAGACAACAGTTTGAACCTTACAACAATTGACAGTCAACAATAGTACCATATTCTCTGCTAGGAAAGATGTGACTGACAATATTTTCAAGAACTCTACAACTGACTGGTACCCAGGGCAACAATGCATTCACACCAAAACATCTAGCAATGAAATAATGAATCAGGACATTGAATCAGTAATAAAAGATTGTCCCTGAAACAAACTGCCAGACTTGGATGAAATAAAAATGGAAGCCACTCCAGCAAGTTAAGAAAAAAGGTGCGTTGTGGTTGACATTTTGTTTTACAGCAGCAAAACGAAGTATGTCTGACGACTGGCATAAAGTATTTGTACCATTTAAAAAAAAAATAAACGAGAGTGGGATAAATATCTCATATACATTAAACGTATAATAAATACTGAAACAACAAATAAGAACCATTGTTGATCTACAACTGAGTCCCAGTTTGGGTTCAGCAGTGGATTGGGTGCACGGATGTTTTATTTACTTCAAGACAATTCAGTGAAAGAACAACTGAATGTAACAAACTGTTACAGTGTATTTGTGGGTTACACACAGAAACTCAAGAGGAAGATGTTTTACTAGTCTGTATAAACACCGAGCAAATAAACATGACACAAATGATGTTAAAATCTAATAAAAACATTGTCACTGTTGCCCCTAAAACTGTCAGGAATTCGCTTCAGTCGGATTCCCTGCCACAGTAAGAATGCTCCACCGCTCGATAACCCAACCACCAGACCGATCAGAACTGGACCAGAGACATCTGGCTCTTGCCACTGTTGTAACTGCTTTTCGCGCCAACTACTGTACACAGACTTGCTGCACAACTCATCTTGTATTTTATCTTCAGCCGGATTTCCTAAGCAATTGTAACAAATTGCAGTATACAAGTTAAACACAAAACATTGAACATCTGCACAACTATTTCACAACATGTCATAAAAATATCTGTAAAATATCATCAGTAATATGATACAGAAATAAACACTGATATAAGACAGTCAGTAAAGGACCGCTGTCCATGACCTGAAGTGTATTTGGTGAATGTTGCCAGCACATATTTTTATAGATCAAAGTGATGGGTGATGTGGCCGCTGCTACTCTCCACAACATTTCCTAGTATCCATTTTAGGCTGTGTATTTGAATAATGGGGATTCTAACACAAGAGCACAGGAAGGCAAGGAAGTGTGCTAGCCACTTTGCTACCTTGGCTCCCCCATATATAACATAAAATAAATTACAGACCACCGGAAATAAGGGCATCTATTCGGTCAAAGACTTCAACAGTTTGAATACTACAAATCTGACTTCAACAATCTGGCAACTTGTGAAGTTTCAATGAAAACTGAAGAGTCCGACAACATAAAAAAAAATATGAGGTCAGCATTATATTAGATGCAAGGGCAGTGACCAACTTAGGTATAAACACAGACCACAAAGCAGTCGTTGCCACAATAAGAACCATCAGTAGAAGAAAGCAAAGACCAGGAAAATACATACCATGCGAATCAGTAAACTTAAAAAATCTCAAAGACGAGGCAGTGAGGAAAAATTATGAAAAAGAGCTAACTAACATCTTTGTAAAACTATCTATAGAAAGAAAGACAGCGGAAGAAGAATGGGAGATGTTCAAATCAAGCATTTTAAATACTACAAAGATAACATGTGGAACCACGAAAAAACGCAAAACATGGATAAAAAAAATAACAAGTTGGTGGAATGCAGAAGTAAAGATTGCTGTAAAAGACAAAAAGGAAAAATATAAAAAGTGGTCGAAGAGCAAACAGGAATCCGATTACATAGAATATAGAATAGCGAGAAGACATGAATAGAATAGTAAAGAGAGAAAAAAGAAAGACTGGGAGGAGTATGGAGAAACCCTAAATAAAAACTACAAGGAGGCAATTATAAACTTCTATAAAAAGATAAGTGCAATGAGAACCAGAGGAGAACCCTTTGACCCAACTGAAATAATTAACAGCGAATGGAGAACCAATAAATGAACAAAAACAAATCCTAATAAGATGGAAACAGTACTTCGAACAACTTCTCAATATCCCATCAGATGTAACAGGAATTCAAGAAACCGACACAGTTGCCACAGAAGAACTAGAACCAGACGTACTGAAAGAAGAAATTATAGAAGCTATCAGATTAGCCCCATTGAACAAATCACGAGGACAAGATGAAATACCAAGTGAACTAATTAAAGCAGCAAGAGAAGTAGGAACAGCATGGCTACATAGACTATTCAACCATGTTTGGGTAGAACAACAGACACCACGAGATTGGGGAAATGCCACAATTATCCCAATTTGGAAAAACAAAGGCAGCAAAAGAGACTGCACACAATACAGAGGCATTTCACTGTTGAGTCAAACTGGGAAAATAGTTTGCAAAATTCTTGAGAACAGATTTTTGTTTTGTTGTTGTTGCGTATCCCTTGGCAAGTGTTATGTTCAGTAGTTTGCCATTGCATTCTGAACGACCGGCTCCCATACCAGCACGTTATAACACAATGCGACACGATCTGTTGCACAAATCGGTCGCAGCTGAGCTTCGAATACCTGGTACCCGGCTCATGATCCGCGTTTGCAAGCCTTTAGTCATGGAGAAAAGATTACGAACTATTATAGAACCCCAGCTAAGCGAAACACAACTTGGATTTAGGAAAAACAAAGGATGCACAGATGCCATTTTTGCTCTTAGACAACTTATAGAAAATTCAATGAAACACTCTACTTAGCCTATGTCGACCAAGAAAAGGCATTTGATAAAGTAGATAGAAACAAGCTGTGGGAAATCCTTAAACAATATGGAGTGAGTACACATCTAACAAACCTATGTAGAAGTTTATACAACAGTGAATGCATAGTGAGAGCAAGTGGAGGACATTCAAAACCCCTCACCATAAGATCCGGGGTACGACAAGGTTGTGTCCTGTCCCCTCTTGTTTATAACATATATAGACAACATATGTAAAGAAACCAGCCAGACAGAGACCGCATGAACACCGCATGACGAGAACATAGAAGAAGAACCATCTGCAAATCTAACCATTAGAGAACTCCTGTTTGCGGACGACCAAGCACTAATAGCAAAATCAGAAGCTGAATTACAAGACCACATGAATAGTCTAAATGAAATGTGTAGGGAACATAACATGAAAATTAGCACAAGTAAAACAGAGGTATTGACTATAACTAAAGAAGAAAAAGCAACAACGATTCACCTAAATGAACATCCCTTGAAACAAGTGAAGAGTTTCAAGTACCTAGGAAGTATAATATCATCAAATAGCAGATCAGAAGACGAGACTGAAAATAGATGCAATAAGGCAAACCAACTCATTGGACAAATGGCACCAATACTAAAGAACAAACATGTATCAATAACTACTAAGAAAGCACTTTACAACACAATCTTCCTACCAACTCTATGTTACCAATGCCAAACCTGGACAATGACAGAAAAAGAGAAAAGAAAAATCACAATAGAAATGAGATTCCCGAGAAGAATACTCAACATATCAAGAAGAGATAAGATCAGAAATGAAGAAATCAGGACTAAAGCATTAGATTTTATTAGAAGGCAACAAGTCAAATGGTTTGGCCATGCAATTAGGTTACCAACTAACAGCATACCACAACAAGCAATGATGTACAGACCAGAGGGAAGCAGAGGAAGAGGTCGACCACGCAAAGGATGGATGCAGGGAATAACAGAGTCCATGGGAATATCAACACATGAAGCCCATAAGCAGGCACTCTCCCGCTGTTTATACTTCACCTCGACACCGCAAGTTGCAAGAGGAACATGTTGAGATGAGATGATGATGAGGTCAGCATGGCTGAACAGATAACAGTGCTTGTTCTAAACATCTCGTGTGCTGATGCTGAGGTAGCAGATTCAACCCCCACACTGGTCATCATCATCATCATCATGATCTTCCACTTCTGCCGTCAAGTGTCGTGGGGAGGAATAATCTGCGCTAAAGCGCCCAATGGGCGGCACTGGATAATGTCATTCCATGTGATTGTACAATGTCTTTGATGTCGTCAATCCATTTTCTTCTTGGACGTCGTCTTGTTCTCGTCGCAGATGATCTTTGACTACCAGTTATGGTAGTTGATGGTGTTGCATTCTAACAACATGGCTAAACCACTTGATTTTCTATCTTTCAATAAATGTGGCACAAGGTGTTGATCCTACTGTCTGTCTGATAACAGCATTTCTTACTCGGTCTCGGGTTGTTAAGTTGGCAGCTCTCCTCAGACATCTCATCTCGCAGGTGTTGAGTTTGCGAACGTGTGATTTGGCTAAAGTCCAAGTTTGAGATTGGTAGCAAAGGGTTGGTGTGAGTATGCTGTTTATTATCTGTTGTTTTGCGGACATGGGTATATTTGGATGTTTCAGCAAGGGTGATGTTTGATATGTAAGTGCACTAGCTTTTTGACATCTGATTTCGATTTCTCTGTCCCGACCACGTCTGCCTTATCATGCACCAATACCGGCCCCAGCAGTGCAGACCTAGCCAATCTGTCCGTCTGCTTGTTTCCCACCACACCAGCATGTCCTGGGGACAAATCCCAACAGATGCATTCTATTTTTGATTGTTGAATTGAAGCCTGCCACTCTGCCTGAAGCATACCTGTCATCACCTTTCTCATCCTATTCTGTGAGTCTGTTACAATCACGACATGCGTTTGTCCTCCAGCTAACAGCATGTCGCTGTGACTGCCTCCACCTCCATTCTCAAACTAAATGTATCACATGCCAGGATCTCCTGTATCAAACACTGTCAACCACCTATGCCTTTGTTTACTGTCCCCTGCAACTGTTTGCTATTTGTATCCTACCGCTCCTCTGCCTATACGTAAGGACATCATCTGCAAATGTCAGTATCCTTCCAATCCCTGGTGCATCAATCTTGCAATCTTGCTTGTTTGATCATTGAACAGCACAGGCAATATTGCAGATCCAGGGGTAATAATGCATGCCTCCACCATTCATGAATCTAGGCAGAGAGCAACTCTACAAGTGTGCAGGTTAATTGCTATCCAATTCACCACTAGGAGCTAACACCCATCTCATAAGAGTGTGCATTAAAAGATTATATCTGACTCTGTTATATACATCCTCAAGATCCAGTGCTGCTGCCGTTGTTTCCTGTTTATTCTGGAACCCCTCATAAACATCACAAGCAAATGTCTCTGCATTTCTGTCCTTGACTCGTCACTTCCCAGTCCTCTTGGGAGCAACTTTTCCCTTTCCTAGAATTTTTTTAGTTTAACAGCAAACATTTTTTCCAATACATTGCCAAGTGTATTCTGCAAGGTGATAATCCTTTTACCACTATGTCTTGAATGGTCCTTGTCTGGTTTGGGTAGTGTAATTAAATAGCTGTGCACCCACACAAGCTAGAGATATCTTAATAGCAGCCACAGAGTTAATTCCGACCAAAAATAAGCAACATAAGCCATGGATTACATCAGACACATTAGAATTAATAAAACAACGAAGGGAACAAACAGAAAGGAGGAGAAACTGATAACAGCAGGATGATGAAGTATAAATCTTTAACACAAGAAATAAGAAAGAACACAAGAGAGGACAAAAACTAATATACACAAGATTGTTTTACTAAAATAGAGCAGTATTATAAGAATGGAAAAGATTACGACATGTTCAAAGAAATGAAGTTATTGACAAGAAACGTTCCATCCATCCATCCATCATGGGCCATGCTGATAAGCATTGGCGGTCATGTGTTGCCATCTCACTCGATCACCAGAGTCGTGGATCAACTCCATGTTCCTGTGTCAACCATGTCATGTGGCCAAGTCATCCAGGTAGTTACTTTTTGGTCTTCCCCTTTTTCTCTTCCTTTCGATCTTGCCAGTTGTCGTCACCAAGTTCTCGAAGTGATTTCTTCTCATAACATGCCCAAAAACTGTTGACTGTCTACGTCTAATGACTCTAATCAGTTTACGATCTTCATTTGTTTCTTGAAGGACTTGTTCATTGGTTTTTTTCTGTCTGCCCATAGTCTTCTTTGCATTTTCCTCAGAAACCACATTTCCACAGCCTTCAGA
This sequence comes from Cepaea nemoralis, assembly GCA_014155875.1. Lineage (NCBI taxonomy): Eukaryota > Metazoa > Mollusca > Gastropoda > Stylommatophora > Helicidae > Cepaea > Cepaea nemoralis. Next base: position 233,616 of record JACEFZ010003317.1, on the reverse strand, counting down.
TGTTTTTCAGCTTGACTGCTCATTGCTTCACCATGCTTCACATTCATACAAATATACAGGTTCTTTGTAGCACTTCAACTCTTTTTCTCATTTCAATCTTTTTATTGGTCAGTATGTTTTTCATCTTGAAAAAGGCTACCTTCGCAATGGCAATTCTTGTTCTAATCTCATCAAGGCAGCTGTAATAACCTAAATTATAGCAGTGCAAAGATTATGGCTGTGTTCAGGAATTGGACACTTGGATCGTAAAAAGTGGATACTTTTCACAAAGGGTGAAAACGTGGGAACTCGCTTCTGAGGCGAGTCCAAAAAGGGCAGTCTGTGTTCAGCCATCGTCCAGTACGGACATGATGAGATGTATACAGAGCAATGGCTAAATAATAAGCCGCTTGCTTTATTAAGTGGTAGAACTTTGTTGGTTTTGTCAGGTGTTGAATATGTGCAGGCATAATTGCATTGTATAATGTACTTAGTTGAACATAAACTGGAAAACGCTATCGTAGTTGTGTTCTGAATAGTTACATTCTGTTCATCATCGTTGGAGTGAAGAGAGAATGCAAAGGTAATTAATGATCAGGTTGAGCCAGAAGAAGTTATATGCTCAACCAAAGGAAGAACAAATATATATTGCACACGACGAAGATGCTCTACACAGAGAGCTTATGACGCAAGAAACTAGCCATGGGTGATGACATGATAATGGCGATCGAACCCCTAGAAGAGGAAAAAAACCTGACGAATGCAGGAGCAATGGAGTCCGCAATGAGCAACCCTTTGTGTCATAAACGCTCATTGGCAGCATCTCCCATCAGATGTTATGACTGTTCCGAGATAACTATATCGATTCACTTGCTTAAGAATATGCGAATTTACTTGTATATCACATTGTGATATTTCCTTCTTCCCAGTAGACAGAAATGTTCAACCTCAATTAAATGTTATCTGTGACAAGTTGGGAAATACCTTAACAGAATCTAGACAAATTCTAGAAAGATGGCAGGAATCATAACCTGTATCTTAGCATAGCAAAAACAAAGATAATGTATACAGATAAAACTATTATGGAGAAAGAAATATATGTTAATGAGGACAAATTGGAGGTGGTGGACAATTCTGAATATCTTGGGTCATTGATTACCAACAATGGTGACACAATGAAAGAAATTAAAAGACAAATATCTATTGCTCTTCAAAGACTAAAACTGAATAAATTATGGAGTGGGACAGACAAAAATTAGATTTTTAAGAGCATGCATCTTTCTTATACGCAACATACACTTTTGAGACCAGGACACTTACTAAACAAGCTGAAGAGCACATAAATGCCTTTGAATATAAATGTTACAGACGGGTTGTAAGAATATCTTGGATAAAGAACAGAACAAATGCATCCATACTTAAAGAGTTGAATATTGAAGAAGGTTGGCTAAAACAAAGAAAATTGAAATATTTTGGTCACTTGAAACGTCATGAAAGTTTGGAGAGAACAATCATGGGGGGGGGGGGGGGGTATATGCCCGAGAAGAGGAAGAGGAAGGCCAAAGAGAAGATGGGTGCAAAATGTGGCAGATGATCTCCAGATGGGTGTATCAGACGAGGGAATCTTCCTTATGGTTGAGTTTTCCAGAAGGTTGTTATGAGAGCGAAGTTCTGCAAAGAACATGTGAATGAATGAATGAATGCACACACTTGAGGGACACTGAGTTTTCCAGAAGGTTGTTATGAGAGCGAGGTTCTGCAAAGAACATGTGAATGAATGAATGAATGCACACACTTGAGGGACACTGATGTTCTAATGCTCTGATTAAAAGAAGTCATCTCCTCCAAATCTCCATCGCTCATATCTTTCTATTGGAGTACCTGACTCCGACAGGTCCTGGTGCAGTGTCCTTTGCTATTTTTAATATATACTTTATGCCTTCTACCTGTACAACATCCTCATAGCTGTGGTCCTTGATGAAAAATGCTAGCTGCAGTCTATCAATATAGAGATGACCCTCAGGAGTCTCCGAAAAAATGCACTTGTGAACCGAAGGATGCGGTCAGGAATCAAACCTTCGGAGCCCAAGTCAGACGGGAACAATCAGATTGACAACTTCAACAATCTGAAACCTTCAAAAATTAGACTGATAACTTATAGTGGCTAATTGAAAAATATGACAGTCTGATTCAAACATATATCAGACAGTAGACTCACCTCCCTCTATGATGTGAACAACAAGGTTCAGTTGCCTGGTAGCATTACATGTTTCAGAGTCAGCGAAGTAGAGGCTGCCTGTTTGATTCAGGTTGTAATAATACTCTTTCCTTTCCTCATGTCTGTTTGGTGGTATGAGCTCCTTTGCTGACATAAAGTTGCAGTTGCTCATAGCTTCCTGTTCAAGTAAGTAAAATATATCAACATTCTGTCTTACCATCATACATTTATGTTATAGTTGCTCTTGAGTTCATTTCTGTTTAAAGACCAACTATTTCAACTTTGATCCACACTATATGATCTTTATATATATATATATATATATATATATATATATATATATATATATATATATATAATATATATATATATATAGGGGCGCTCACTCGCTTTGAACTCAAGCATATCCATACTCACTATTTATAATAGTGATGGAATGAATTTTGCGTATGGATTAGCTTTCCCTATTAATAGTGTCTCTCGCCATTAGGCGAACCCACTCCGACTTCAGAGGTACTTGTCCCCAAATCAAGGAAGACAGGTCAACATTTTAGTCCAGCTGTCTGGTGTAAGGGTTGAACCACTAACCTCGGCATCAGCGCAACAGATGTTTAAGAACACGCATTCTTACCCATTCGGCCATGCGGACCTGCAGATTTTTTTTTATATGGTTCTTCACATTCTCATTTTGTGTGTGATTTGGATCTCCTGTCCATTCTTACTTTAACGTATTTATTCCATCTGTATTGTTTATAGTTATTTGGGGCTATCTAATCTAAAGCATCTCATGAAGACATTTGCACATAATCTCCCATCATTATTGTGTGATACATGCCATATCTCTGAATCATGCAGTATTCCTTGTAGCTTTGTAAAACAGCCGGATTTTATGACTGGGATTTAAAAAAAAAATAACAGCACAATTAGTAACTATTACAGCGGGTGGTGCCTGTAGAGCAGCACATTAATTCTATCACTTGGTTAGCTTATCACTTGGTCAGCAACCACTCTTCACATGGTCCTCCAACGGTGGAGAATGTCAGCCACTGTGGTTCTGAGTTGGGCTATTTTAGGTTGGTAGCTCTGGCAATGGGATCTGTGTCTCTGCTGAGGATATGGTTAATCTAGTTCCATGGTCTTCTGGTTTATAATAGATGCTTCTGATAGACAAGTCTTGAATGGTAATGATGTTTGGTCACACATTTGAAGTAAATTCCTTAGGCAGGTTGTTTGGAAAATATGAAGGTTGGATATTTCATTTTTCCACTGCTGTCCACCATTGTGCTTCATACAGAAGTACACAGACAACAGTTTGGAACCTAGATTTTGAGGGCTAATCATTACTGAAAATAGTTGTGCACATGTAATTACTACATCCACTTGAGAATAGAGGTAAGAGGCAGTCACCATTAATCTTTTGTGGTTATATAAGACTCCACACACAAGGGCTACTTTGACTCTCAGTATGTCCATTACAGGTGACTACTGTGTAAATGGTTATGATATATTGATATATCCCTTTAAATACTGAAGCCTCTCCACTGTCCAAATCCTATAGGTTCTCATAGCCAATGGCCACTGCCAGGGTAGACAGAACACACTGGGATGTGTTTCAAGTGCTGACCTTGATTCTAGTGACAGCAACAGTCCCAGACAGTCACAGCTGATGTCACGTGGGAAAATATTGACAGCAACAATGATCACAATTGATGTCACATTGGGAAAATATTGACAGCAACAATGGTGACAATTGATGCCACATTGGGAAAATATTGACAGCAACAATGGTCACAATTGATGTAACATTGGGAAAATATTGACAGCAAGTCCCAGCTGATGTCACATGGGAAAATATTGACAGGAAGTCCCAGATGGTCACAACTGAGGTCACATAGGGAGAATATTGAAAGCAACAAAATCATAAGTATATTACTTTCACAAGCATACAAATGTACATGTCTAAAGTAAAGACACTGCAGATATTTTTCGCTGGCTCTGACTAAGCTTAATAAGTACAATCATAAATGACATATTGATCAGTGTATATGAATGAAGATTAGCCAATCACATGGTGCACTGTTTGGGACTGAATGAGCTCATCAATTCACCAGTTACTTCTATTCTCAACAACTTTGCTTGTTACTTCATTTGGAATTAGTTTACTTCCCAAGCATATCAGTGTTTTGCTTGTGTCTGCTAGCTTCTGGTTTCTTACTTTGATGTAAACAAGACTTAGGACTTTCCTAATTAAATAGCAGGGCATGTGTATGTGTTTTTGAATGAGCTGTGGCATTCAGTATGTTCCTGGGAACATTCACAGCAGACCTGTTGTAGTATATTCCATTCTGATATCCATGTTGCTTTCTGGACATGTAAAGATGTCTTCATTTCCCCTGTTATACTAATCACTGCCTATTATCTATTCTCAAGATCATTGTTTAGTTTATATTTAACACAGCCCCATATTTAACCTTTTATTTTAGTCTGTTTTATTCCACAAACACAGATTGTTTTTTTCCCCACCAGAAGACATAGTTCACTAGCAAAGTAAGGATTCTCTAGTCATTTCTTTAATGCCCACTGTATTCCTCTTCTATAGCTGATTATGAAAGCTCTGTAACTATTCCAGAGAAACTGGACAATTGGTGACAGTGTCTTTACTGGAAGTCATTGTCACCTGACAATAGTGCATATTGGCAAAACAAGAATATTAGAACATATAAGAGATCTGAACAATCTGAAGACAGATGGAAGTGTAGCAGATAATTATTGCTCATGCAGCAGTTTCATGCTTACTGACCACTGAATATATACAGATAGTGTGCCAGAAAACAAGTGCAGAGAAAGATAACAGAATCATTAGAGACAGAGAAATTGGATAGTTAAAATGTGCTTTAAACAAGTATTTTGATAGGGCAGATCAAAATGAACAGATTTTCCTTGACAGAATCAGAGAGCAAAAATTGACCAGACTGGCTGGTTGCCAGAATAAATGTGAGGTCAGTAGCACACAAATACAGCAGCTTTATACTTATGACTGTTAGAAACAATTCAACATAGATTGCAGTACACCTTACAAATGTGAAACTAGCACATGTTGCATGTATCTGATGAAGATGACAGGAATTTCATGTATGTTTACAGCTGAAACTAGGCACACTCAAAGCTCCTCATGTATGCAGTGAATGTTTGAAGTATGTGTTTATTTCTTTAATGGATTGTTCTGCTATGGTACATGGCACAACATACTACATTCATTTAATTGCTGCTGGAACAATTTGTCAGAATATCAGAGAAGTTACAGGCTAGAATTGTGATAACATTTCTGATGTTACAGGGACAAATACCCGTAGAAGTACACAGAAGTGTGGAGCCAAAGTTTCATGATTCTGCCCTTCATACTCTTCAGTTAAAACAAACTAGTATAGACAGCTTAAGTGTGGCCTTTCAGATGCTGATCGGCAAAGATTTGGGAGACATCTTTAGATCACAGCGATGGGAATGCAGTAAGAGTAAGAAAATCACTGACCAGGTTTAAAAATGACAACAGTGGCAATAGCTAGGGCAGTAAAACCAAGCCAAAGAACTATTAATAGAAGTTTACACAACAGACTGAACATGAGCAAAGTGGGTGGCCACTGGACTCCGTGCCTGTTGACGTATGAACAGAAACAGACTTGCTGTCTACAGCTGCTCAAACAGTGCCAGCCAGAGAACATGTTGGTGACCATGGTGGCAGTAGATGAGACTTGTGTTCACCATTATGACTCCAAATTTAAAGTTTCCAGCATGCAATGGAATCACCTGGGTTCCCAAACACATGTCAAACTGAGAGCAGGAAGAGTGATGCCGATTGCAATTTGGGATTCTAGAGGTGTCCTATTGAATTATGACCTGTCTCATGCTAACACGACTAATGTTCAGTACTAGGCAGATCTCCTTGCCAAAACACAAAACACAACAATGGCTGTGACCAGAAAACGTCAGAAAGCATACATATAAAATCTTCCTTTGCTTCAGGACAATCCACCTTCTCACAAAGCACAGCTTGTGCAACTAGTAACAAGCATTTGAATATTTAGATTCTTCCACACCCACCTATTCGTGAATCTGGCTCCAGATTTTCTTCTTGTTTCAAGTATTGAATGAAAAAGAAAAGCTCGAAGGAAATCATTTTGACAGTGATGAAAACATCATACTGACATGAGTTGAGTTGTATTGAGTTAAGAACCAGCATCACTGCACTCAGGACATTCCCATACATGCTCCATCCCCTCATGCAACAGTCAGTGAAGAGTCATACAACAATTTTTTTTCATTTTCACCATATTTCAATTTTTTCAATGTTTTCCCATTTCTGAATGTTTTTGTGAGGATGCTCATGATAGTCGTCAGTGTATGTGTGTGTAAAGTGTGGGAGTTTATTCATATTAGGTTTAGTCATTATGTGAGGCAGCGTGTATGTGTGAGTATATGTGTGGGTGGATAGGTGGGTGTGTGTATGTGTCTATGTGTGCATGTCTACATCTGAGTGAATGTGTATATGTGCATAGATGTGTGTGTATGTGTGTTTGTATGTGTATGTGTTGTATATTTGTGTATGTATGTGTGTGTTTGTGTGTATATGTGTGCAGCATATGAGAGGGAGTGTGTGTGTGTTATTTGTGAGGATGCTCACGATAATCGTCAGTGTGTGTGTAAAGTGTGGGAGTTTGTTCATGTTAGTTTAGTGATTATGTAAGGCAGCGTGTATGTGTTTAGATGTGTGAGTGTGTGTGGATGGGTGTGTATTGTGTCTATGTGTGTTTATATGGGTGTATGTGTGTGTATGTATAATTGTGTATGTATATGTCTGTATGTATATGTATGTGTGTGTATGTGCATGGGTGTGTTTGTGTGTGCATGAGTATGTATGTGTGTGTATGTGCATATGTTTGTGTGTATGTGTGTAGTGTATGTATATGTGTGTATGTGTGTATATGTGTGTATGTGTGTTTATGTGTGTATATGTGCGATGTGTGTATGTATGTGTATATGTTTGTGTGGGTATGTGTGCATGCATGGAATGTATGCGAGGGAGTGTGTATTTGCATGTTATTGTGTGCATAACTGTGAGAGTTTGTGCAAATGATGTGATATGTTTTGTGTGTATGTGTATGTATGTGTGTTTATGTGTGTATATGTGCGATGTGTGTATGTATGTGTATATGTTTGTGTGGGTATGTGTGCATGCATGGAAGTGTGTGTTTGCATGTTATTGTGTGCATAACTGTGAGAGTTTGTGCAAATGATGTAAGTATGTATGCACATATGTATGAGTGCGTGTGTGTTTATGAATGTGCGTGTGTAAATGCATCTGCCTGTCTCATAATATGGTAATATGCATTGTTTATGTTTATAAAATGCATTTGACAATGTTTATTTCCTAAGTGAATATAATATGCACAATTGATGAATGAAAGATGAGTGATTGGAAGGGCCGAATGTAAGACAGGCCTGCGTGCCCAATTTGTTACCCTTTGAAAATAAAGTTTGTTCATTTGTTCGTTCCCACTGCTATCTGATTTAAAGTTCTCCTGGTCTTCTATTTCTGTTTTAAGATTCTTCCAGAACCCCTGCCAATCCCTCGCAATCTCATTCTTTCCACATACGGGTTCTCAATCTGTTCCCCTGACTTCTCCACCTGGTCCCAGAAGTGCACAACCACCTCACCCTTGTTTGTTACGAAGAGGTAACTGGTTTAGTCTGAAAAATAAGATGATCTATTCCCAAAGCTTCTCAAGATGGCAATTCAAGATGACATAAGACAATGCCTGCTGCTGACTGTGATAGTGATCATGTGGACAAATAAATGTAAGATTGAAGAGAGGAAAACAAGTGGTTAAGAACAAGAAACTTAATTAAGATGTTCTGAAAGCAGATAAAGAAATTAAAGAACAATACAGAGTGACAGTGAAATATAGGTACAATGCAGTAGCTAAAATACAGAGTATACTTGAACAATGGGTAATGTAAAGAGACTTCCGTTCATCAAAAAAGCAAAAAAATATTATCCCGAGAAAAGCCAAAAAGCTAAGAAAAAATGGATGACTAAAGAAATCTTAAAGTTGATGGACAATGGAAAACAGAGTAAAAATGACAAACAAATAACAAACATCTGGAAGAAGAGCTGCATTATGTGGACTTTGGTGATACTTAAATCAAGGACGCCGACCGTCACAACCATAAACTGTAAGCAACGCCGTTCTTCTATAACAGATCAGCCGAAGTCAAATTATATTTCAACTAGATTAAGAAGTTTGTGTGTCGAGTAAGTCTGTTCTAGCAAAGGAAAGGTGCTGAAGACGGAGGCAGCCAGCCAGGAGGCGCACCACAGAAATCAGGATGCCACGCAACTACGCCATGAAATATGTCGACAACTGCTAAATGTTATGGTGCTCGCCCTACTTTGGACCCCCAGGCAGGTGCAGTGCCGGGCCCTCTGCCTCGTAAGGGTATAACCACAACTACTAAAGGTCCTTCTCAGATGTCCTGTGGAGCCAGGTGGCCTGACAATAGAGCGTCTGGCCATACCAAACAAAGACTTAAAATAATGCACTGGAATGCAGAGGGTGTCAACAAAAAAAGAATGGAACTAGAAAACATCTTGGCCCAAAAAAATGTAAGCATTTGTTGCTTGCAAGAAACTCACCTCAACAAAAATATAGCCTTCAAAATCAGAGGCTACCAGTGTTACCGCTCTGACCGAAAGGACAGGCGAAAGGGTGGGATACTAACCCTTTTAAAAAATAACATCACTGCTTCCCAAATTGAAGTTTACATGGAAGGGGCTGAGTATCAGACACTTAAACTTAAGACAGGCAATAAAGACATTCACCTGATCAATTACTACTGTCCAAATGACCTATAACAGAATAACTGTTATAGCAAATACATAACTAGTGGTCGAGGATTGCAATACTTGCTGTGCGGTGCAAAACAGTAAAGCGATTTGCACCAAGAAGCACTAAAGCAATGTCTACTGTTGACGAGACATCAAATACGTAGCTGAACAACAAGAAGATACAAGGGAGAAGCCATCTAGATTTTGAGCGAGGCAGACGTATCTTTGAAGAATGAATAGATTCCATCATGGTTGTAGAGAAATGATTTCTGGCAATTGGGGATGACTATGATAGAGAAGTTAAGTCATCACTTGATCTATACTGTTAAAGAAAGTACGTAGAGAACGAAGAAATGTCAAGAAAAATCTCATCGTAAAGATACATTTTTTATTTGCAACGTCCATGTTCATAACGACCAATTTTTTGTATGATCGGCCAACTTTTCTATGCTGTTACCAGAAGCGGAACCAATAAACAAACAACGAAACCTAAACGAAGAATGAACTTCTTCTCTTGTTTCCACGTTTCAAAATTTCATGAACTTTCTACATTATTTTGTTGAGAGTTATTTTCTACAAGCCAGAACCAACTACAGCAACACCATAAGCAACATATTGAGTCTGCCATCAAGTATGATCCAGCGGTCCTCATGAGTCCCTCCTGGGCAGTTGGGGCACGATGGGTGCCGATACTGTTAAAGACCACCCACAGGCACTGGACACACTACCATTAAAAGAAAAAAATGATTGTGTGTGGTGATTTCAACAATCACTCGCAGAGCTGAGGCTATAATCACATGGACCAGAGAGTAGAGAGACTGGAAGACTGGCAGGATGAAAATAGATTCATCTTGATTAACAAGCCGTCTGACCCACATACCTTCTACTCAAGATCATGGCACACTACAACTACACCTGACCTGGCTTTTCAGAGAAGATAAAGAACCAACATACCTTGGAGTAACATCTGATGCCAAGCTGACATGGAGAAAACATAAAAAAAGCAGTAGCAAAAGCCAGAAGGAAAATAGTCAGCCTGAGAAAGCTAAGTGGAACCACATGGGGAGCCAATGGGAAAATACAGAGCACACCTGGAATACGGGTCAATTGCATGGTGTTCAGCATAAAAAAACCACACTACAAGAGCTGGACAAGGTGCAAAATCAAGCTCTTAGAGTCACCACAGGAGGGATGAGATCAACCACTATAGTAGCAATGGAGAAAATGGAGAGGACACAAGCACTGAGAGAGTGCAGAAATATGAAAACACTAATACAAGCAGAAAAGTTCCTCAGCTTGCCAGGCCACCCTATAAAGAACCGATTTGAAAACCTAGCTATGGGGCGCTTGAAAAGAAGTAGTTTTATCCACCAGGCCAAACGACTCTGCAGAGAAGCTACTGATCTGCCCACAGTTGGTATCCCCCTGACAACCATTCTAGAGCGAACTCCATGGAAAGATGAACATAGACTATCACTACAAATCCAGACAAAGTTGAGAGGAATATTTGACAAGGAAGAACAGAAAAATGTACAGCGCAGAACAGCTACTCTCAGCTTCCTTGATGACGAATACCCACAGGACCTCTGGATCAGAGTCTACACAGATGGGTCAGCACAAAATGCTGTTCGAAATGGAGGAGCGGGAGTGTACATAGAATACCCAAATAATACTAGGGACATGGCCAGAGTTCCAACAGGAAAGTACTGCCATAACTATGATGCTGAAATTGAGGCAATAAAGATAGCAACAGAGAAATTACTAAATACCAGCTATGGTACACAACCTGTGGTGCTATTGAGAGATGCAAAATCAGTACTCGAGGCGCTCCTGTCTGGGAAATTGCCAGTACTAAGGACACTACTTTCTGAACTTAGCAGTCAGCATAAGGTCACCATACAGTGGATACCATCCCACTGTGGAGTACCCAGAAATGACAGAGCTGATTGATTGGCTAAGGAAGGAGCAAAAGAAGAACAGCCTGATGTGCCCATTACATACCACCAAAAGAAATAATGATCAAATCAGTGAGAAGGCCACCAAAACCTGCTCAAGACGACTACCATGTTATGGACAGACCAGAACAAGTCATTATTCTGCGCCTCAGAACAGGACACAATAGATTACGCAACCACATGTATACAAAATTCAAGACTGGTGACTCAGCCATGTGCACATGTGATCTGGCATTGCAGACAGCAGAGCATATACTCCAAGACTGCCCAAACTACAACATATCCAGGCAAACCTTCTGGCCTAGAGAGACAACAGTGGAAGATAAACTCTATGGACCGCTGAGTGAACTAAAAAAGACTGTTAGATTCATATAAGAGACAACATTGCAGTTATAGACATATTTCAAGCAAACAAAAGAAGAAGAAGAATGAAGAAATAAGAGATAAATGTGTGAAGGCAAATAAAGTTGGTTAAATGAGCAGTACAAGAAAATTGAATTTAATTCTATTAAAGATACAAAAAATATGACATGCATAGACTGATCAGTGAGCTCATGGGAAGAGAAATAAGAGTAAATATAGGGTGTCTGAAATAAAACAAACAGGAAAGATATTATTGGAGGAGGGTGCTATAATGAAGAAGTGGAATGAGTATATAAGAGAATTATATGATGGAGAAAGGGAATAATTAACAGAATAAAGTAACTTAGAAGGTCCACCTATTCAAAAGATGAAGTCGCTGATGCTGTTAAACATTCATTCATTGGCACCTTGCTGTCTTGACAGACGATAGTTTGTTACATTGTGCTTCAAAAAGGCATAATAAATACAACCCATGGCGGTAACGAATGTGACTGATAAGGCCAATTCACGCTGTAATTGTTTGTCCACAGTGGATGCATGTGAACACATGGTCATTTCCACCATCATGCACCATCTTACGTCTCAAACGCTCGGTGTGTGACTTATCTGCAATAATTTTCTCCTTTGTCTTTATTCCATTTCTAATGTTTGCCCTCCATGCAACACGTTCAGCGGCGACTTGCTCCCAATGTGCATTATCAATGCCTGTATCAATCATGTCCCGCTTACACACATCTTTGTATCGTAGTAGAGGCCGACCCTGAGATCTCTTACCCATCTGTAATTGACCAAAAAAGATATCCTTTGGTATTCTACCATCATCCATCCTCCTAAGATGTCCTATCCATCTAAGTCTACGAAGACTGAGCATGGAATAAACTGTCACACAACCTGATCTTTCCAATACTTCAGTATTTGTGATTTTGTCTTGCCACTTAATACCAAGAATTCTTCGCAGACACCACATATGAAAGCTGTTTAAATGTTTCTCTTGGTGTGAGTAAGTTGTCCAGGTTTCACTGTCATAAAGAAGAGTACTAAGGACACAGGCTTGATAGACAAGGACTTTTGTTTTGGCAGTAAGCTTCCTGTTCTCCCAGACTCTTTTTCTTAACCTGTTCATTGTTGTTGCTGCCTTACCAATCCGGATGTTGATTTCCTGATCTAGGGATAATTTGCTATTTACCACTGATCCTAGATATGTAAAATGGTCTACCATCTCTAGTTCGGCGTCGTCAATAAAGATTGATGGTACTCCATGTGCACCTTGTGACATAATCTGTGTCTTCTTGTTGCTAATTGTTAAACCAAATTCAGAACAAGGTTGGAGAATGTAGATAGTAGTCGTAATTCTTCCTCAGAGTGGGTCATAATTGCAGCATCATCTGCAAAAAGCAACTCTCTGATCAATACCCTCCTAATTTTGGTCTTGGTCTTCAATCTCTGAGCATTGTAGAGTCCGCCATCTGGGAAAATACTTTCCCAATACACAGAAGCAAGATATCCCTATAGTTGTTACAATCCCTCCGATCGCCCTTAATCTTGTACAGAGCTTTGAATCTTTGAAAACCTGTGGGACTTGTCCTTCTTGCCAGCATAGCTCTTTTAGCCGGTGGATCTGTAGAGTGAGTGTGTCTTGCCCACTCCTGATAACCTCTATTGGAATCCCATCCTAACCTGGAGCCTTGTCAGATGCAAATTCATTTATAGCACACTTAACTTCTGTTACGGTGGGAAATGTGTCCAGGTGGTCAGGAGCTGGCAGGGCCTCTAAGGCATTGAGGGCATCATCAGCTAGTTTAGTCTCACTTGAGTAAAGCTCCAAATAGTGCTCTACCCATCTATCCATCTGCTGTTTCTTATCAGTGATGATTTCTCCAGTCAAGGTTTTCAATGGTGCACTCCTTCTGATCATTAGACCACAGGCTTTCTTTATCCCTTCATACATGCTTCTGATGTTTCCCTTATCACTTGCATTTTGAATGGACTCACATAACTTGATCCAATAGCATTTGCACACTGCCTGGCAGCCTTTTGCACATCCTTCCTAGCTTGCTCCAGCTCACTGAGAGTGTTACGCATTGTTCTTTCCTTGTTTCTTAAGAGAGTTATCTTCTTTTTATCAATCAAGGGCTGCAGTATCTGGCTGTTTGCTGCGAACCAGTCGTGCCTCGTATGGTCCACGTACCGTAAACCCTTGCCGCTGTTTTATAAAGAGTTTCCTTAATTTTACCCCACTTTTCACTTTATGAAATCACAATAGAAGAATTAGAAGTACTGTGATAATTTAGAGTAGATATATTAACTAAAATATTTAATGATATTTACAGTAGTTGGTATTTACCGAATGGTGTGCTGAAATCTTCATTTTTTTTTTAAATGTTGCATATCCCGTACAGGATGTTGCAGTCAACACCAGCAATTTTCAGCTGCTGTTGATGTACTAGGCAAGTTTTTTTAAAACATTCAGTAGTTTGCCATTGCTTTCTGAACGACTGGCTCCCATACCAACATGTTATAACACAACGTGACACGGTCTGCTGCACAAATCGGTCGCGGCTGCGTTTCAAATGCCTGGTAAGCGGCTCACGAACCGCGTTCGCAAGTCTCTGGCCACGGAGACCTTCATTTATAGCTATACCAAAAAGACCAGGAGCAATTGAATGTGAAGACTTTCATACAATTAACCTCATAAACCATGTCACTAAACTTCTACTCAGAATTATAATGGGCTGAACAGGAAAGAAAATAAAAATGGAAATTAGTGACGAACAGTATGGATTTGTGGAAGGAAAGGGTACAAACAATACATTATGGACATTATTAGAAAGATCAATAGAGACACAGAAAGACATATATTTGTGCTTCATAGATTATACTAAGGCATTTGATAATGTAAAACATGATGAACTGATTGAAATGTTGGAAGATATTAACATTGATGGGAAAGATCTCAGAATAATAAAGAATATTTACTGGAAACAAGTAGCAGCAATTAAAACGGAAAATAAAGAGGGAAATTATGAACAAATAAAGGCAGGAGTAATTCAGGGATGTGTTTTGTCACCTGATCTCTTCTCCCTCTATTCATTCATTCAGTAGCATGTCCTTTGCAGAACTTCGCTCCCATAACAACCTTCCGGAAAACCTCTCAATTATAAGCAAGATGTCCCGCGTCCGAAACACCCATCTGGAGATCATCCGCCACATCCTGCACCAATCTTATCTTTGGCCTTCCTCCTCTCTTCCCAGGCCCCCTCCATTATTGTTCTCTCCAAACTTTCATGACGTTTAAAGTGACTAACATATTTCAATTTTCTTTGTTTTATCGTCTTTAATAGCCAACCTTCTTCAGTATTCAGCTCTTGAAGTATGGATGCATTTGTTCTTTTCTTTACCCAAATATTCTTAGAACTCGACTATAACATTTATATTCAAAGGCATTTATGCGCTGTTCAGCTTGTTTAGTAAGTGCCCAGGTCTCACAGGCGTATGTTGCAATGGGAAAGATGAATGCTCTTAAAAATCTAATTTTTGTAGTTCTGTCTGTTCCATACCATAATTTATTCAGCTGTTTGAGTCTTTGAAGAGCAATTGATAGTCGTCATTTAATTTCTTTCATTGTGTCACCGTTGTTGGTAATCAATGACCCAAGATATTCAAAATTTTCCACCATCTCCAATTTTTCCTCGTTAACATATATTTCTTTCTCCATAGTGGTTTTATCTGTATGCATTATCTTTGTTTTTGCTATGTTGAGATTTAAGTTGTGATTTTCACTATTCAATTGGGTTGAGGCTATTAGGATTTCTATACCAGTCTGTGTTGCGGATAGCAATACAGTATTATCTGCATACCGAATCTCTGGTATATCATGACCACTGATATTTATATCTCTTACATTTCTCATTATATTTTTGTCGTACATGTTAAACAAATAGGGTGACAGCACACATCCCTGACAGACTCCTTGCTTGATGTCAAACCAGCCTGATGTCTCGCCATCTATTCTAACCGCTGCTTGTTGGTCTAGATAGAGCATTCTTATGAGTTGTATTACATGTGGTGGAAAGCTCATATTCATCATGATTTCCCAAAGTTTCTGATGTTGTACAGTCAAATGCCTTTGAATAATCCACAAAACATGAGAATAGGTTTACATTAAATTCTCTGCACTTCTCTATTATTAAACATATATTGAGAATGTGATCTCTTGTTCTTCTTCCTTGTCTAAATCCAGCTTGAACCACGTTAATTTCTTCTTCCATTTTCTTACGAAGTCTTCCCATTATGATTTTTAGTGGAATTTTACTTGCATGACTGATCAGGGCAACAGTTCTATAATTGGTGCATAATTTCAGGTTGCCCTTTTTTGGTATAGGAATGAAGATAGTTTTCTTCCAATCTTTTCGCCATATACCATATTTCCATATCTTTTTTCATAATGCGTGATAGATTTGTATGCTTTCTTCACCTCCCGCTTTAATTAGCTCAGCTGGTATCTCATCACATCCTGGAGATTTACCATTCTTCAGGTTCATTATAAATAATATACGCTATGCAGATGACACAGTATTGGTGGCAGAAAATGCAAAAAAATCTACAACTATTGTTGAACATTGTAGTAACAGAAAGCGCAAAGAAAGAACTCTCCTTGAATATCAAGAAAACAGTAACAATGGTGACATCACAGAAAAAGGTGACACCAAAATGTGAAATGGAAATGAAGGGAAAATTCTTAACCAAGTGGATATTTTAAATCCCTAGGGGCATTTATAACATCAGATGGAAGGTGTGCAACAGAGATTAAGAACAGAATAGGGCAAGCAAAAGCTCCATTTCAGAAAAAGAAATGTATCTTGTACAATAAGTCACTATCATTGAATGTAAGAAAGAGAGTGCTGAAGTGCTTAATAGAACCTTTTTTGCTGTATGACAGTGAATCTTGGAATGTAAACCTAAATAATTAGGAATAATTTGGAAGCAACAGAGATGTGGTTCTTAAGACAAATGTTACAAATTCCTTGGACTGCCAGAGTAATTGCCTGAAAGAGGCTAATGAAACTAGAACATTTTATACATCAATGAGAAAGAGACAAACAGCTTTCTTTGATGATGTGATGAGAAGAGAGGCATTGGAGAACTTTGACGACTGAAGACTGGATAGATCAAGGGAAAGTGAGTCAGAGGCTGACCAAGAGAAATGATGCTGGATGGATTGAGACGGTCGCATGGAGGAATATCATCAGCAGAGTTGATCCAGAACATCAAGGACCGAGATCTGCAGAAAGACATGACTACACCAGCTGGCAGGGCACTTGATGATGATGATGAGTGTGTCAATTTTGGTGGTGACTATATTAAAATGGAATATACACCATTCACAATGTCAGTTCCCTATGACTTTTCCTTCACAGACTCAAGACTTATGAATGTCCCCCTATGTGTTCAAGTATTACTGGCTTCTATAGTCTACCTCATCAACATCTCCTCCATATTTCAGTGTCCACTGATGACTGGCATCATCATGTGCCATGATTGATGGAGGAAATAATCATGTTTTCCCACAACCACCTGTTTTCTGTATCATTACTGTGATAATTCTAAATGTTGCTGTTTGGTTTGCATACTTATTCTGCATGTGCTTTTCTGAGTTTCCCCGCCCGTCTTTTAGATTGGTCTAATATCACCCTGGTTACCAGTTTCACTAATGTTGGGCGTGTTATCACACAGCACTTGTTACCTATGGTTAAGTCGTGTGTGGTTCAATGTGTTCTTTTCAGTTCTTAGGGTGTTGCTTATTCATACAGGGTCTGGTCCCCAACGTTGCAAATACATAAATAGATAAACAAGTCTTAAAGGTTAGGCGATCGACTTCACTGCACCGAGTATTATCCCATATGGTTCAGTCTCTTTCCACAGGATGGCCTGCCAAAAGTGTTGCACAAAGCACAAACGCCGTAGCTCCAGTGATGACCCCCAGGAGTTCTCTGAGAAAAATGCACCCGTGAACCGAAAGACGTAGCCCAGAATCGAATCCACAACCTTTGAAGCGCTAGGCAGATGGCTTGACCATTTGACCACGGAGACTCCCGTACATAAATAGATGTTGACCTGCAAGCAAATAGTCTCTCACATCTACGATGTAGTGATGGCCGCTGAAACTACTGCTGCTCTTGATAATAAGCTTCTTGTATATGGCCTCACCTGTACAAATGTGTCCATAACAAGACCTCCTGGTGACCCTGTACTCACAGAGTTTGTAAGGATGTGTCTGAGTGACTGGCAACAGATGCAGGTTGGAAGCAGTTTCGGTCTCACTAAGATTAAGGCACAGTACGCACTGGTGAGTGAAATATGCTCTGCCTTGCACCAACCCAATCACTACTTATGAGTTAAATCATTAGGCCTAATGGAAATGCAGAGCCAGCACGGGGATAGTGGAATCATATAATGCAGGACATGACATGGTCAGAATGAAAGCTTGGTCATAGAACTGAGAAATGGGGCCCACAATATGGGGACCTGTATTTAACTTGAAGCGCACCACCGTCAACCCTCCCTGAACCCATCCCTACAGTCACATTTATAAGTCACAAAAGCAACGGTCTGGAGGTCACAGACAGTCTTATGGTGATGTTGGGGATGAAGCTGCTTACAGCACAAATCCAACATCTCCCAATACCAGTCAGAAAATATAACCCACATGAGCTCCAGCATCACCTCAGATACCTAGGCCTGCCTGAACGTGGCAGCCCCTGGCTCCATGTAAACAATTATTGCTTCTTATAAGGATCCTGGTAACACAGGGCCGGTATTTATTATCATAAGCTGTTATAATGGCAGACTTCTGCATACATATTCATCCATGTATCTTTGTGTTCATCATCACTGGTGGTTTACCCCTTACCTACACACTGTGAAAGTTTTTCTGTGATATGTTCAACTGATGCTATTCAATGTATTCAAGGTTGCTTGTCTTGTGGTCACTTCAGTTCTCTATCCGGCGGTCCAATGTGCTCAAAGACGGCTAGCTAGTCCAGTCGCATGTTTAGGACAAAAATCTGACCACTGGGAGTCCATCCCTTATGGCGAGCCATATCCCTGTTAGCCCATGGCCTCGCGGTCATGGTTTCCCAGTCTACACCACGTGGAGGTGGGGGTGACTTGTGTAGGCAGGCTACTCATTCTCACTTTTCACCCCTCCTGGGAGAGGCTAGCCAATCCTAACCCTGCTGGCTGCAGGGCCAGGCGCAGTACACACCTTGTAAAGTCGTTGTGTTATCTACAACAGCATTAAGGTGGGAGGGTAGATTTATTCATCATCATGTGCCATGCCAAAAAGCATGGGTGATCTGGGTTCTTGATCCCACACAATCACCAGAGTGATAATTATACTAAATATAAGCAATGCTCACTGCTTAGTTCAGGCACATGCTGGTTAGCTGACACAGTCAACACTTTAATGGTTAAAAATGTGGTATAGTAGATTTTTGCTATATCACCTTTGATGCCATCAGGTAAAGAGATGTGTTTGTGCCAAAGCTGAATCTCAGCTGATCAGAGACAACTGCATATATGTCTAGTATTGGTGCAGAGCTGGGAGACCAATAATCCTTGCCTTTGCCTACTTCATGAATCTGAAAGTTAAAACAATTTAGGCATCATATTTTAAACCATAGACTGCATATCTATTACTTCTGATAAATGGATTTCAATGTCATTTGGAAAAAAAATAAAAAAAATAAAATATATATATAAATCAGCGTAAGCAATAACAGATTCTGAACTTAGACACACATCTGATATTGCACATTAAGTGAGGTTTTTCAGCAATTTGCAGACATAAATTATAACATATATCAACATGACAAACAATAGAAACAATTACTAACAAATTACAAACATTAATTGACAATTGATAATTGCCTGTGTAGAATAGAGGGACTCAAATGGTTCGATACAATCATTAATGTGGATCTTATGGAGCCAACTAGGCAAATTCTGGTAAATCAAGAGGTGAGGAAAAGATACTTCGCTGCAAACATCAGAAACTGAAAAAAACAAAACAACATAATACAGTCTAACTAGAAAGTATTTCCTATGGATAATAAATAACAAAACTACTGATATATTTCGAAGACTATCTTTGAACTATTGCTAAATGAAGACACGATAATAGATATTTTCCAGATGGCTTGACTACTTTAATGATCAGAAAAGACCAGTTCCAAATGATCCTCCTGATATCCACCCGGCAGAAGTGGAGCTGAAAATAAATTGTGAAAAACCGTCTAAAGAAGAAAGTAGAAAAGCTATCAAACTACTAAAACATGGGAAAGCTGTTGGCCCTGATGGTATTCCAGCAGAAGTTATTTAATCCAATATAGTTACCGCAACTGAAATGCTGCACACATTATTTGGTAGTCTTGAGTTGAAGAAATACCAGCAGACTTGAGAGGATATCTGGTGAAGTTGCCTAAGAAAGAGGACCTGCTGGAGTGTGATAATTATAGAGGAGTATTGTCAGTGCCTGGGAAAATATTAAGTAGTATCAATTTAAATAGATTAAGAGATGCCATTGACAAAAAGCTAAACCTTTTAACCAAACAGATCCTGCATGGACCTAGATAGTTACATTACACATAATAATTGAGCAATGCATTGAACTGAATTCATCACTTTATATTTGATTTGTGGATTATAAAAAGGCCTTTGACAGCATTGATAGGGAATCCCTTTGGAGGCAGCAGTATGGAATTCCACAACAAATCATTAACTTAATAAGGGCAACATATGAAGATATGAAATGTAAAATTCTTCATGAGAGAAAACTGACAGATGCATTTAAAATAAAAACAGGAGTACAACAGGGATGTCTTTTATCACCATTATTATTTTTACTGATCATAGACTGGGTTATGGAGACAACAACATCTACCGCCAGAAATGGAATTCAATGGACTCTGACAATCAATAGCCTGATGATTTAGACTTTGCTAACAAAACTGCACTCTTGTCACACACACTTAATCAAATGCAGCATAAACTAATCACGCTTGAAGATATGTCACAATTAGGTTTAAACAGATTCATAGAGGTAAGACAAAGATAATGAACAAATAACAACCTGATGTGCCTTGGTGAAACCCCACTTCAAGGGGCAGATGCATGCACTATTTGGGAAGCAAAGGGGGACAAATGAGGGAACAGACAGGGATACTAAAATAAGAATACAAAAGGCAAGAGGAGATTTCACAGCACTTGGACATTTGTGGAAGTCACAGCACTTGGACATTTGTGGAAGTCACAGCACTTGGACATTTGTGGAAGTCACAGCACTTGGACATTTGTGGAAGTCACAGCACTTGGACATTTGTGGAAGTCACAGCACTTGGACATTTGTGGAAGTCACAGCACTTGGACATTTGTGGTAGTCACAGCACTTGGACATTTGTGGAAGTCACAGCACCTGGACATTTGTGGAAGTCACAGCACTTGGACATTTGTGGAAGTCACAACACTTGGACATTTGTAAAAGTCAAAGGAAGTTATCTGATCTGTGGCCAAGGGCTTACGGACACAGTTCATAATCCTGCATACCATTTTCGATACACAAGTGCGTGCGATTTGGCAGCAGACAGCAATGGCAAACCACTGAATGTAAACTTGACAAAAAATCACAAATAGCCACTTACTGAAGATAAACTCTCATGACCTAATCATATCTATCTTAATGAAGGTGCACTAAAATAATATATACCTTACTTATGACACTCTCTACTAATGTGAGATTTAGATATCTAACTTACTGATGACACACACATCTCTAATGTGAATTTTAGATATCTATCTTACTAATGGCCGGCACCGTGGCTAAAGGCTTGTGAACGCGGTTCGTGAGCCGGGTACCAGGCGTTCGAACACCAAGCGACTTTACTCACTCCAGAAACGGGCCATGAGTCTTATTTATAGCAAACATTTATCTGACAATCCCAGCCTGTATAAACGCCTTCAGTTACTACCACTCTGCAAACGCCTGCTTTTCAATAAAGCTAAACTAATTCACAAAATCTTGCATCGGAATGCCCCAAATTACCTTTGGCCATTGTTTAAATATAATGCTAGACACAGTAAACGTTTTAAATATATTACACATTCCGAAGCCTAGGATTGACTTATACAAAACAAAGCTTAACGTACTCTGCAGCTCAGCTGTGAACAATCTTCCACAAGAAATAAAAGACATCACCAATCCTTATTCATATAATCGCAAATTACTCGAACACTATCTCAGTACGGATTACCTTCCCCCATAATAATAGTGATAATAATAATAACAACAAAACCCTAGTATAACAGCCAGTCCCCTTTTGGTAGGCCAGTATATTCCACATGGCTAATAAGTGTCTGACCATTATCTAATGTTACTGTGTCATGTAGTTTTGATGTTCGCATTTTGCCAATGATTTTATAATGCATAAGTTTTATATTGTTGCTGTTCTCTGTTAAACTTGAATGATGTGTGAATGAAATAATGTATGGAAGAGAGTGATAGAAGGGCAGAATGTTAGACGGGCCTGCGTGCCCAATTCTTAACCCTTTGAAAATAAAGTTTGTTCGTTCGTTCGTTCGTTCGTAGTTTTAAGGTTCAACCCTAAGTAATGCAATTATTGCCACCAACTCCCATTCTCATTCTCTTTGTGGTCATAGTAAATACTGCAGTTATAGCAGTTATACTGTGGTCATAGCAAATGCCCTGTGGTTATAGCAAATGCCCTGTGGTCACAGCAAATGCCCTGTGGTCATAACAAATGCCCTGTGGTCACAGCAAATGCCTTGTGGTCACAGCAAATGCCCTGTGGTCACAGCAAATGCCCTGTGGTCATAGCAAATGCCCTGTGGTCACAGCAAATGCCCTGTGGTCATAGCAAATGCCCTGTGGTCACAGCACATGCAGTTCTGGCTTTCATAACCATTATGCTATGTGAGTTTCTTGAGAGCAAGCCTTGGTTAGCATAGTCCTTGACTATGGTGCATGAGGTTCACTACATCCTTCTTTCACTGGAATCTCTTGAAAAAGAGTACGGCAGCTTTTTAAATGCATGAGATGTTGGTCAAAGTCAATGTGTTAAATGTAATAACAATAACAATAACAATGACACATTATTTCTAATGTGAGATCTAGATATATAATGACACAGGACTTCTAACGAGATCTAGATATCTACCTTACTGATGACACACTCTCCTCTAATGTGAGATCTAGATATCTACCTTTCTGATGACACACTCTCCTCTAATGTGAGATCTAGATAACTACTGTACTGATGACACAGTACTTCTAATGAGATCTAGATATCTACCTTACTGATGACACATTTTCCTCTATTGTGAGATCTAGATATCTACCTAATTGATGACAGAGTACGTTTGAGAGTCTTCTGGTCCCCAACATAGCGGACAGACATTTAAACTGTTAAAGCCTCTGGAGTGTTTATGTTGTGGCTACGGTTTGCATTCACATTTTCCTCCTGCTGGACTGGTAGTGCATGGTTCCGTTGCCTTGCTACTGAGCGAGTGCATGGCACGACACTATAAGCTGTGAATTTTGTGTGGAATGCTTTTACATCTGTCCGCGGTTGTTTGTAGCGTGAACTGCATGTTCGGAACTATGGCGGCCGGCTGTTGTTGAATTGACTGGTCTGCATTTTTTCTCGGAAACTCCTGGGGGTCATCGCTGGAGCTATGGAGTTTGTGCTTAGTGCGACACTTTCGGTGCCGTGTCGTCCTGCAGAAACAGACCAAGCCATATTGGATAAAACCCGGGTCAATGAAGTATTTCTGGTGACTGTCGATTCCATCGACGAAGAACTGTATCTTTCGTGGAGGACTTTTGTGTTGGCATTCTGGTGGCAGAAGTGTACCTGTACGGGTTGTTGGCTTGCCGAAACTCCTGTCTTTGACACTTTTCACATTGGGCAGTGAGGAGCATTTGTGTGATATTCACTGGCACAGGAACGGAGCATAATGGGGACAACCCATTGCTGTGAAGTTGGATCCGACCGACAGTACATTTAATGAGATCTAGATATCTACCTTACTGATGACACAATTTCCTCTAATGTGAGATCTAGATATCTATCTAACTGATGACACAGTACTTCTTATGAGGTCTAGATATTTACCTTACTGATGACACACTCTCCTCTAATGTGAGATCTAGATATCTATCTAACTGATGACACAGTATTTCCAATGAGAAATCTAGATATATGATGAAACAGTACTTCTTATGAGGTCTAGATATTTACTTTATTGATGACACACTCTCCTCTAATGTGAGATCTAGATATCTACCTTAATGATGACACACTCTCCTCTAATGTGAGATCTAGATATCTACCTTACAGATGAGCCACTCTCCTCTAATCTGAGATCTAGATATCTGCCTTACTGATGACACACTCTCCTCTAATATGAGATCTAGATATCTACCTTACTGATGACACACTCTCCTCTAATGTGAGATCTAGATATGTACCTTACTGATCACACACTTTCCTCTAATGTGAGATCTAGATATGTACCTTACTGATGACACAGTACTTCTAATGAGATCTAGATATCTACCTTACTGATGACACACTCTCCTCTAACAATGAGTGGAAGATCATGAGAGGAAATCTTCTGTGAACCTTCACTAATCACAAAATGCAACCAACTGTGAGACTTCTTGGCCAGAGAGGTCACAAAGGAATGGTTACTGTCCAATGGTAAGTGATTCTGGGAATAAATCAAAGTGAATCATTATTAATAATAGCTTTTGTTCTTTGCTGATTTCTCTAAAATCAGCACACATGTTATTGACAAGCTCTGTTAATATCCACTATACCAGCATAAACATTTTACTTGGACTTTTTTTGGCTATGTATATTCTTAGTGACTTATGTATATCAGAAAATCTGGTTTCATGTTTTACTCACGTTACAAGCTTGAGAATCTATATGTCTTTAATCTCATTCCCGCTTTTAACTGTCAGTTGGTAATTTCACTTTTACAGCAACCTTCAAGTCTTCTGTTGCATGTCATTCTCAACTGCTTGCTTCAAGAAGTGCACCTCAAACTCAGGTCACTGAGATAATGAAATATGTGTATTTCCACGTTAACTGTACCCATGTTTGTGATGTTTGCTGATACTCAAGTGACTGGTGCGAACAAAAGATAACTGAAACATTCTGCAGTGTAAGGGTGTTGAGAACTGTGGTGTTGAGAATACCTTGGAAAGAGAAGAAAACAAAAGCTGAGAAAGTGACAGCTGCAAGCATTACTAGGAAACTCATCACAACCATAAGGTGGAGGCAAACATAAGGAGGAGGCAACCGAAATGCATGGGGCATTTCAACAGAAGAGGTGGAATAGAGAAATCAGCATTCAGTAGGGAAATACTCTACCAGAGAGACAGAGAAAGACAGGTAATGATGTGTTTGGAAAGCTTAAACAGGTTGGCAGCAAATAATGACATTAGCAATAGCAACTTGGCAGCAAATAATGACACTAGCAATACCAACTTCATTAAATATCAAATGATAAAGGTCATGGGGCAGTCATGGCCACTGATGTCTCCTTCAGACCAGGCATCTGGGGAATGGTAGGAGAAGGTTGGGCAGAGGTGAGGTCGCAGGTGAAGGAGAAGAGGAGGAGGAGGAGGAGAAGGAGGAGGAGGAGGAAGAAAAGAAAGAAGAAGAGAAAGAGGAAGAAGAAGTAGCAGCAGCAGCAGAAGAAAAGGAAGAAGAAGAACCAAGTAAGTCTCTTAATCTGCCAGTACTCCTGTATTTTTAAAGCCAGTACAGTAATTACTTCACATCAACAGGGGAAAAGTCAATTTAAAATACCCTGGATAATATTCTCATATAATCATGTATACATACATCTGTTCCATTATTTACATCAGGATTATATACTTTCATACAGCCAAATACTGTGTGTTTGTAAAGTTTCACTACACTTTGTATGTAGAACAAATGTGAAAAATTAAGTACATGATGTCATAAAAAATGTGCTCCACAGTCTACTGTGAAGCAATATGGAGCGAATACACTCCAAACAGAATGGTGTTATCAACTGAAAGAAAGAATTTATTTGGCTGATCAAGTGTTTTGAAATGGCGGTCGCTACACATGGATAGTTATTCAAAAATGTATAGCAAGATTTCCTGATAAACAACCTCCTCATTGCATTACGGTTAGAAATTTGTCAAATAAGTCTGTTGCTATGGGAAATGTGGAAGCTGCTCCACGATCTGGTAGGCCTGCTATGTCTGAAGAAAAATGTCTAGATATCCAAGACAGAATCCTGAAAAGTCCAAGCATGTCCTTCAGGAAAATGTCGCAAAAAATGAAAGTATCAATGAGCACAGTGCACAAAATTCTTAAACAACAATTAAAGGTTCATTCATCATACAGGATTTCTGTTGTGTCTGAACTAAAAGATTGTGATAATCAATCCAGAGTCAAGTACTCGATGTGGTTTCAGCCATGTTTAGCTAAAGAAGATGAGTCAATTCTCAATGTAATATTCTTCTCTGATGAGGCATTTCATCTATCTGGATGCATTAAATAATCCAATATAATCGTATTTGGAGCACTTTTAATCCCAACGCATTTCATGAAGTGTCTCTACATGCTGAGAAAAAACTGGGGTATGGTGTGCTGTCAGTAGAAAATACTTTATTGGACCAATTTTCTTCAACAACACTATAAATGCTGACTGATAACGCAATGACATTCTGGAACCTTGTTTTAGAACATCTAAATGAACGTGAAATTGAAGAAACGTGCTTCCAGCAAGATGGTGCAACTGCACACACATAGCTAGAGCATCACTGTGTTTTTTTGGAAGAAATGTTTGCAAATCACATATCACGTGGAATTTGGCCTGCTCATTCTCCAGATCCAAATCCATTTGATTATTATGTATAGGGTTTCTTGAAAGGAAATGTTTAAAAAATAATGTACACACAATTAAGAACCTGAAAGAATTACCATTCAAGAAATAATAACAGACATGTTACAGAAGGTATTTGACAATATGAAGAAATGAAAACAGTCATGTCTTGAAGCCCGTGGTGGACATTTCCAACACCTAAACTGTGTTAGACCATACCAGTAACTATTGTAACTAATACAATGAATTAGATAGATATTTATTAAATATTTAGCACATTATATATATATATATATATATATATATATATATATATATATATATATATATATTATATATATATATATATATATATATATATAGCACATATTTATTAAATATTTAGCACATATTTATTAAATATTTAGCACATCTTTTGATGGTACTTCATTTTTCAAATTTGTTCTACATACAAGAGTATAATGAGACTTTACAAACACCTGGTATAATTGTTCAACAGCACTAAAACACATGCTTATATTGGCCAAAAATGAAACAACAGAATTTCACACAAATGGGAAAAGAAATGTATTGTTGTGCCTCCCACAAAGACATGTATGAACAATGCAACTGACAGAAGACAATGAAAATACTTACACAGGCAACATAATGTTTACTAAACTCTTCCAATGGTTCAAACACCAGTGAGTCAATCCTCCTTCCTGCCTTCACCAGGCCAGCAGTAAGAAACTTGCCACTCATGTTAAGATTATCTACCTGCACACTGTAATCAAGTCAACAGCACAAAAACATGAGTAAGCAGATACTTGAAGCAACACTTGAAATCAATGCTATACTTTATGGAACAAAGATAGTGTTCCTACTTTTTATACTGACTAACATATAGTCTATATATAATTCTCAAAACTAGGGTCTATGTATAATTCACTAACATACAACAACAAGAACAACAACAACAAAACTTTATTTTCTAAGGGTTAAGAATTGGGCACACAGGCCCGTCTTACATTCTGCCCTTCTATCACTCTCTTTCATACATTATATCATTCACCCATCATTCAAGGCTAACTGAAAACGGCAACAATATAAAAGATATGCATTATAAAGGGCCATGAGGGTCATGACTGGCACTTACAGAAGTACATGAAAAAAGCTGAGGACACAATAGGTAACAAGTTAGTTGCGTGCCTTTTACAGGATGTTGCAGTCAACCCCAGGATTTTTTGGCCATTTGCGATTTCTTGGAAAGTTTACTGTCAGTAGTTTTGACACAATAGACAATATAAAAATTGAAATAAATGGTACCTTGGTATTCAAACTTGCTGCCTCCAAATAATGGCAGCGTCTCACTGAAGGAACAAGTGTGCTTTGACACACAGCCAACTAAATACCCCTAAAAAAATATCACCTAGGTCTACCATACACCTGAACCCACAACTATGAAAAATGGATATCATTTATCCAAAATTTTTTTATTAGCAACAAAAGGTCTCAGAATACATCATCATTTAGGAGCAGAATAGATCAAGCAAAAGTTACTATCACAGAATGTCAGTAAGGGAGTGCTGCAATGTTATCTAGAACCTATTTTGCTGTATGGCAGTGAATCATGGAACATGAAGAAACAAATAGGAAAAGCTTGGAAACAATGGACATGTGTAGGGGAGATTCGTACACAGACAATTGATGGGAATACCTTAGACTGCCAGAGTAACTCACCACAATTACTTGGAAGAAGCTAATGACAGTTACAAATTATACACAACTATAAGAAAGAGACAAACAGCTTTCTTTGGTCATGTAACAAGAGGAAAGGCACTGGAAAATATGATGATCTGAAAGTTCAGTGGGAAAAAGAGGCAGATACAGAGAGAAATTATGCTGGCTAGACTGAAACAGTGGCATGGAGGAATATTATCAGCAGAATTGATCCAGAATGAAATACAATAAAACATCTGTCAAAGTAAAGCTCAAATTTAACATATTCAGTTTCAAAAATGTCACTGAGGCTGCCTGAAGAAGGAAATAACAATGACAACCAAACACAAGGGTATGATTTTCACAGGAGCTGAACACATCTTGGTAAAGACAAGTTTGTTGTCAGATTTCTTCAGCACCCTCAGATTAAATGTAAGATATACCTTCAAACATGGCTCACTGATTGGTACACATTATGAATAGCCACTCATGCACCAATATAAAAAAAAAGAGTAAGGTAGGAGGAAGTTTGCATTTCAGTTGTGGAACAGAGAACAAAACACTAAGAAACCACTGGTCAGAGCTTGGCAGAAACCCCACTGGGGACACATTTCAACAAACTCAGTTAAAACATGGCTACAGTTGTCTTCTCACTAAATAAGAAAGAAGCCCAGTGACATTATGGCTGTACTGAGAATCATGAGATGGAAATGACAGCTTCAATGTGTATTCTGCACCAGCTTATAAATACAAGTGGTTATGGAGTAGAATGAATCTCACTGTGATGACCGACCTATGTATGGAATTATGCTTGCGCTAGTCATTTACCAGTAATGTAATACATTAGATCTGTCCAATACATAAGCTTCGGTGGCTGTCCACACACTGGCATTTGTCTCATCGTAACTTCCCATGTGCTCTTCTATGCCAAGGCCATTCAAAGAAAACTGATGAAATGTGGCATCACCTGCAAGAACACGTACGTATCTGTATATATCTATATACCATATGGACAAGTATTTAGAGTAAAACATGACACAATGAGCTGCTGTCATAGGTACATCTTCTGTGCCCTCTATCTGTAAACATAAATCTTGTAAACTGTTGACTGATTCTGTAGATATGCTGCACCATTATGTTTTCTATACAAAACTGCCGCAGCACGCACGCACGCACCAACACATATATATATATTAGGGCTGCGGAAGTTAACGATTAATTAATCGATTAATCTTTAATTGTTTTAACGATTAATTTTTTTTTAACGATTAATCAAAAACCTTTCTCCCAACACTTATACAAATGAACCAAATGTCGAAAAATTGTCGGACATTTTAAACATAGTACTGCAAACACAACCGAGTTGCAAAATTGCGCTGAGTCACCATTGTGTAAGCTGCAGCAAGATGTACCAACAAGATGAAACAGTATTTTTTATTATGCTACAGTCTTCTACAGGCCAGAGAAGCATTAGCTGTCTACATGTCAGATGAAAAGATGCAATACAAAGGTCCAAAACTGTCAGATTCGAATTAGGAGAAGATTTTGAAATATGTCAAAGTTTTGGACTTATTCTATAAGACCACGGTCCTGCTTGGCGGTCAAGATTATGTTTCATGTAGCTGTGTATTGCCACTGCTATCACTGTTGACAAAGCATATGACTGTACACAATGATGAATCCGGGCTATATAGCTAAATTTAAGGCAGCATGTATTAATTACTTCAGTGAATGTGTAGCTAATATGACAAGTATTTAAATACTACAGATTGCAACAGCACTTGATCCACGCTACAAATACCTGAAGTGTTTGTCAAAAGATGCAAAAGAACTAACTTGGTCACATATTGAACAACAAATAGCAGTTAATGTTCATGATGAGCAGATGGAGACTGCTGCAACAATGAAACTATATGTGGACCAAATGAAGAGAGTATTAAGCTAAAGGAGTCTGAAATGGAGAAGAAAGTTGTTGAATCGGTTGACCCTTTACAATGGTGGAAACTTAATGAACATCGATATCCAAAATTGGCATTCCTTGCCAAGACCATTCTGTGCATACCGGCTACATCAGTTCCATGTGAATGATTGTTCAGCTCTGCTGGTTATATTGTTAATAAGACACGCTCGTCACTTGAACCAAAAAATGTCAACATACTCGTCTGTTTGCATAGTTGGTTATTAGATAACATATGAACAAGACAATCCAGTGTTATTTCGATGTTTGACAAATACGACTATAATGTGAATTATGTGACTATAAATGTTTTGCTTTAATCGAAATTAATGATTAATTAATCGTTAATTTTTCAAACGTTAACTATTAAATTTAAATTAATCGGTCGCAGCCTTAATATATATATATATATATATATATATATATATATATATATATATATATATATATATATATATGCTCTTAAACTTCTGGTTTGCCAATGGTGAGGTATGTGGTTCAACACCCCTACATCGTCATTAAGTTAGACTTAATGTTGACTTCTCCTTAAGAAAACGGAGCGCTTACGGGAATGCCCCGAATGCTATGATGTCGGTTCCTAAATGAATGAATCAATCAATCAATCTCCTGAAGAAAGTAATGGCAAGCTACTGAATGTACAAGTGCCTAGAAAATCAACCTGGGGGTGATCACAACATCCTGTAAAGGATGAGGGGAATCATTAAGTAACAGAAGTTTTATTATAAAGTGCATGAAAGAGTATGGACAACAGAAGATCTTATTTTAGGACACAAACTGGCTCTTAATCAATACCTCATGTAGGAGTCGTGAAGATTGAGCAGTTTGTGCTTGCATATTGAGGATTACTTGTACTACAGAAGAACAAACAATGAGCACTATTCATGTTTTTTCTTTGGTCAGAGGGTGTGAAACTTGGGAGGGAGGGAGAGAGAGAGAGAGAGAGAGAGAGAGAGAGAGAGAGAGAGAGAGAGAGAGAGAGAGAGAGAGAGAGAGAGAGAGAGAGAGAGAGAGAGAGAGAGAGAGAGAGAGAGAGAGAGAGAGAGAGAGAGAGAGAGAGAGAGAGAGAGAGAGAGAGAGAGAATGCTTCTGTAATTTAATTAAAGTTCACATTTTGTCTCTTTCAGACAGCACAACATTTAGCAATGATGTCTGTTTGCTTCAAAACAAACGTATGAAAAGCTGCTGAAAGCAGAGACTGAATTCTACTAGCACAATTAGAACAAAAACTAATCTTTGAAAAATGTACTTCAAACTTCTTTCAAATCAGAGGAAAAGAGATACGGTGCAGATTCATTTATAATCACAAAATGGTGAAAATTAACAGGCAACAACATTCTAGCATAACAATATTTGTGGAGATTAAAGAAAATTCACATTAGACATTGTATTTACATATAAAAATGTGCCCCAACACAACAAATGATCACAACAATTGTCTTTCTTTCCACCGCTGCTGTTCTGCCTTTCAGCACCAGACGAAAAACAGTTTTCTCAACAAGGCTCTTGTGTGCATCAATATGTATAAAGTGGCATTCAGGAAGTGCTCTTATGTGCTATATGTATAAGGTGGTGTTTACTGAGTAATATTGTGTGCTATATGTATAAGGTTTCATTCACTGAGTGATATTGTGTGCTATATGTATAAGGTTTCGTTCACTGGGTGATATTGTGTGCTATTTGTATAAGGTGGCATTCACTGAGTGATATTATGTGCTATATGTATAAGGTGGCATTCACTGAGTGATACTGTGTGCTATATGTATAATGTGGTGTTTACTGAGTGATATTGTGTGCTATATGTATAAGGTGGCATTCACTGAGTGATATTGTGTGCTATATGTATAAGGTGGCATTCACTGAGTGATATTATGTGCTATATGTATAAGGTGACATTCACTGAGTGATACTGTGTGCTATATGTATAAGGTGGCATTCACTGAGTGATATTATGTGCTATATGTATAAGGTGGAATTCACTGAGTGATACTGTGTGCTATTTGTATAAGGTGGCATTCAGTGTTCTTGTGTGCTATATGTATAAGGTGGCATTCACTGAGTGATACTGTGTGCTATATGTATAAGGTGTCATTCACTGAGTGATATTGTGTGCTGTATGTATAAGGTGTCATTCACTGAGTGATATTGTGTGCTATTTGTATAAGGTGGCATTCACTGAGTGATACTGTGTGCTATATGTATAATGTGGTGTTTACTGAGTGATATTGTGTGCTATATGTATAAGGTGGCATTCACTGAGTGATATTATGTGCTATATGTATAAGGTGACATTCACTGAGTGATACTGTGTGCTATATGTATAAGGTGGCATTCACTGAGTGATATTATGTGCTATATGTATAAGGTGGCATTCACTGAGTGATACTGTGTGCTATTTGTATAAGGTGGCATTCACAGTGTTCTTGTGTGCTATATGTATAAGTGGGCATTCACAGAGTTCTTGTGTGCTATATGTATAAGGTGTCATTCACTGAGTGATATTGTGTGCTGTATGTATAAGGTGTCATTCACTGAGTGATATTGTGTGCTATTTGTATAAGGTGGCATTCACTGAGTGATACTGTGTGCTATATGTATAAGGTGGCATTCACATAGTGATACTGTGTGCTATATGTATAAGGTGGCATTCACATAGTGATACTGTGTGCTATATGTATAAGGTGGCATTCACATAGTGATATTGTGTGCTATTTGTATAAGGTGGCATTCACTGAGTGATACTGTGTGCTATATGTATACGGTGGCATTCACTGAGTGATATCATGTGCTATATGTATAAGGTGGCATTCACTGAGTGATACTGTGTGCTATTTGTATAAGGTGGCATTCACAGTGTTCTTGTGTGCTATATGTATAAGGTGGCATTCACTGAGTGATATTGTGTGTTATTTGTATAAGGTGTCATTCACAGTGTTCTTATGTGCAATATGTATAAGGTGTCATTCACAGTGTTCTTGTGTGCTATATATATATATATATATAAGGTGTCATTCATGGAGTGTTCTTGTGTGCTATATGTATAAGGTGGCATTCAAGGAGTGTTCTTGTGGGTTATATGTATAAGGTGGCATTCAAGGAGTGTTCTTGTGTGCTATATGTATAAGGTGTCATTCATGGAGTGTTCTTGTGTGCTATATGCATAAGGTGGCATTCATGGAGTGTTCTTGTGTGCTATATGTATAAGATGGCATTCAAGGAGTGTTCTTGTGTGCTATATGTTTAAGGTATCATTCATGGAGTGTTCTTGTGTGCTATATGTATAAGATGGCATTCAAGGAGTGTTCTTGTGTGCTATATGTATAAGGTGGCATTCAACGAGTGCTCATGGCTTCCGCTGTTCCATTATTCCAATGTTGGCGAGGGTAGCCTCTTGCTCTGTTTCTGCTATATCTAAATGCTCTCTGCAGTCTTGTCACATGACCAAACCATATGACTCACAATAACATCCACTTGGTTCATGATGTCATCAATTCTGATCCTGCCTCTTTCTGTAACTTTCAGTATTCTTTCATCGCCTTTGGCACAATTATGCTTGTATCTCTTGCTGTCCCGTGGCAATGATACCATACTATTGGTATGAAGATAATATTGAACAATGCTGTTTGTTTCTCCAGAAATGTCTGTTCTGCAGACATCTGATCAATCACCTGGTTTGCCTCATTGCATCTGGATTCCACAACAGCAGCCAAAATATCTCTAGCTGCACGTAGAAATAAAACTCCAGTGTACAGCAAACACATGCAAATGATGCAGCAACACTTATTTGGAAGTTTCAGTTGGATGACAAGCCAATGGTCTCACTTACATGATCCATCCATCAGATGACAGTAGCGAAGTGGGGAAACAAGCACCTGGAAGAGAAATAACATAACATTTCCAGCTGAAACCCACAGTTAGATAACGCATACAAGTGCACTTACACACATGTTACATTTGTGTTTTGTCCATATTATATGCCCAGAGCTTGTGAACCCTCAGAGAATCAGTAACCAGAAAACCAAAAGTATGGTGATGTGTTCTTTTTTATTACATTTAGCCTATTGAGTATAGCAACATGCATGACATTTGGCCCTCAGAGGACAGAGGCAACACACGGACATCCCTTGTCTGTCATTAATGCAGAGTAGATACATGATGCTCTGGTCCTATGCTCATTCAAGGAGTCATGTCCTACACATGACTGTTTAACTTCACTTCTGCATAATAGACCCTCTGTTCACTAGGACTCCCCCATGGGGACTAGTCAGATGCAGTCCGTGAACTTCTCCAGGTCTTGATGACTTTCCCTCAAGAACAGGTTGATCCTTGAGTGTGGAGCAAAGTGTTCTGTTTATTTCCAGGATCAGGCTCTTGGTTACAGACTTTACCTGGAGGGAGGGCACCAGGAGTATCATGTGCAGCCCAAGACTGGAAGATGTGTAGAGCAGCATTTATATTCTTGGGTGTCTGAGTAGGTGGACCTGATTAGAACTGGTACTTTTTGATCCACAAAGCCGTTTTGTTGGAGTTGAATTCTGCAATTGAAATTGCAATTTTCCACGGCTAAATGAGTATTGAGACATCTCTAACCACATAAACAGCCGTGAGACATTCAGTGCCATATATCTGGGCTGATCGTATGATGCAACCAGGGAAGGCAAGTCAGACAACAAATACTAAGATTAAATAGAATTTGTTGCCCAAGATGCACATATATTGTAGTGCTTCTGTAAAAACATATGATGCAAGCACAACTCCAGGTGGGATGAACAAAGAAGAATAATAAGAATTGTGTACGCGAGATCTGCTAAAGTAAAGGTGGCCAATGCAACACTAATCATACTACACCTCATGGGTTTTTTTATCCCTGAAAATATAGACTTAACAATATTCCTAATATGCCTCAATAGGATGTAAACGGTATTTCTTTACTTTGACTTTATTCAATAGCCTCATATTGATACATTGATTACATACCCAGTGTATTCTTGCTAGTAATAACATCAAATACTTTCCACAGATTTTAACAGATAATTCACCTTAGCTTCTGAAGATGGCAGCATGAACTTCACACTGGTCGAATTATCAATGACAAATTGATGTGCTAAAACATAAACTTCAGAGAATGAGGATAGTGACAAACAAACATACCTCTCCAGTCACTATTGAATCTGCCAGGGACACCTGCACAGTCACATGACCTTTCATCAGGTGTAACAGAAGTTCACTGGTAACTTCCTATATACAGAAACAAAACAAGAAACACCAGTGACCTACACACAAGGAAATGATCAGAAGCTACAAAATAAACAGCTTGGAACGAATCAAAATCATCAAGTGTGTCACGAATTTGCCCAAGTCAGCTGGCCTTCGCTAGGGGAATCCCCGTCGGGAGAACTCCACGGGAGAATTAGGTCGCCAGGTTAAAATTAACTTGGGGAAAGTTGACTAACTGACCGTTCCAGAACGTTCGAGAAAATGCTCAAACCCGAAAGTTCGAGTCAGCATGCTGCACTCAACCACCTGAGAAAGTGAACTGGAATGATCCACACATGAATGTAATCCATGATTCACGGAGAATAATAACTTTTGCGTGATACATCACTCTGGCGTGAATTGAGTTTTGCACTCAACTCAGCACTAGCCCTGTTTTGACTCTGTGTCACTTCAGTCACCCACCAGAGCGGATGCTCTTGAAACCAGCTGCTATTGTCTACAAGGGCAGTCCAATGCCAGACAGTAACTACAGCTGAACGTGGTCATGTCTTCTGGTCGAAGGTAAAGATTTAAGTTATTCTTTTCGTGTAGTGATACAGTGAATTTCGCGATTGTAAATTTTGCGCTGGGCGTCCGAATAATAATTAATATTTATGAGGTCGACGATCAATACCTGAGCGGAAACATTGTGTCGTGGCGTGTGTTTGTGTATTTAGGCTGTGTAACAGGTTTTCTGCCGGTCTCTCTGGCCGAGGGGTTACAACACTTTCTCTCCGTAATCCCGTTTATCACGCAGTCTCGTAGTGACGAGAGCTGGGAGCGGTTCGACCCCCGCTGGTGACTTGCAGGATAACTGAGCCGGCCGCTCAGAAAGCAATGGCAAACTACTGAGCATAATCTTGCCAAGAGATCAACAGACAGCTGAAAGATGCTGCTGTTGACAGCGATGTCCTGTAAAGGACATGCGAATTTAAAAAAAAAAAAAGGTTTTCTGTGATGTGAAGTTATGTAAACAAGTCCTTTACATGAGCGATTGCTATGAGGCCTATATTATATTGGTGTAGTTTAGGAACGCAGTGGTTTATCGGAATGTTACTATTGTAGTGAAGTTAGTTAAAGATATTTAGTGCTATGATTGTGGTGTTAGGCTGTGGCATTTGATGCGGCTATTTAAGTTACTGTGAAATAGTGGTGTCATTCCAGGAACAAGTGTTGCTAAATAGTTTAGTAATATTGTTGTGTTGAAATATATGGTGCTGGTGTAGCCTATATATTTTGTGATGCCGTGCCATGCAAATTGACCGATGTGCCGTGGGATGACGTGTGTCAATGCGGTATGCCTGTGCATTGCCGTCGCGATGTTTGGGGACCAATTGGCGAATTGGGAAACCAGTAGGGAAAATACTCTACACTTTCCTATGCACTTTCTTTACAGTCTGGGAACACATATACTAGGGTTTGACTGATAAAGGGAAGGGTCCTGGCTTGCTCAGAGGGACAATGGAAAATATGAGATAGAACACTTGTTACATGTTCACAGTTGATTGGACTGGCCCACCAGGCCGGTTGAACCATTCTAACTTTGCCAACGGCTAACCTAGGTGGCACAGGAACGGGAGGTTGGATTTACACCTTCGACATGGGGTGGAAAATGACATGTTTTACAGCTTAGACTTCTTGCCTCTGGAGTAGAGGGTTTCACAAGGAGGGTTTCTCCATGACATGGGGCATAGTTTATGTCGTGTAAGGAAATCAGAGTTATTACTAACATCATAGCAAGTTTATGTCGTGTAAGGAAGTCAGTGTTATTACTGATATCATAGCAAGTTTATGTCGTGTAAGGAAGTCAGTGTTATTAGTAATATTACTGATATCATAGCAAGTTTATGTCGTGTAAGGAAGTCAGTGTTATTACTGATATCATAGCAAGTTTATGTCGTGTAAGGAAGTCAGAGTTATTACTAATATCATAGCAAGTTTATGTCGTGTAAGGAAGTCAGTGTTAATACTGATATCATAGCAAGTTTATGTCGTGTAAGGAAGTCAGAGTTATTACTAATATCATAGCAAGTTTATGTCGTGTAAGGAAGTCAGAGTTATTACTAATATCATAGCAAGTTTATGTCGTGTAAGGAAGTCAGTGTTATTACTGATATCATAGCAAGTTTATGTCGTGTAAGGAAGTCAGTGTTATTACTGATATCATAGCAAGTTTATGTCGTGTAAGGAAGTCAGTGTTATTACTGATATCATAGCAAGTTTATGTCGTGTAAGGAAGTCAGTGTTAATACTGAAGGCATAGCAAGTTTATGTCGTGTAAGGAAGTCAGTGTTATTACTAATATCATAGCAAGTTTATGTCGTGTAAGGAAGTCAGTGTTATTACTGATGGCATAGCAAGTTTATGTCGTGTAAGGAAGTCAGTGTTATTACTGATGGCATAGCAAGTTTATGTCGTGTAAGGAAGTCAGTGTTATTACTGATATCATAGCAAGTTTATGTCGTGTAAGGAAGTCAGTGTTATTACTGATGGCATAGCAAGTTTATGTCGTGTAAGGAAGTCAGTGCTATTACTGATGGCATAGCAAGTTTATGTCGTGTAAGGAAGTCAGTGTTATTACTGATAACATAGCAAGTTTATGTTATGTAAGGAAGTCAGTGTTATTACTGATATCATAGCAAGTTTTATGTTATGTACGGAAGTCAGTGTTATTACTGATATCATAGCAAGTTTATGTCGTGTAAGGAATTCAGTGCTATTACTGATGGCATAGCAAGTTTATGTCATGTAAGGAAGTCAGTGTTATTACTGATGGCATAGCAAGTTTATGTCGTGTAAGGAAGTCAGTGCTATTACTGATGGCATAGCTAGTTTATGTCGTGTAAGGAAGTCAGTGTTATTACTGATATCATAGCAAGTTTATGTCGTGTAAGGAAGTCAGTGTTGGTGCCGAGTGCTCTCACATACCTCTCCCTTTGTGCAGGGTTTACCATTTGAAGTAGTAACCATGAAGCTGATAGATAGATGGAGCGATTTGAGTACAGGCTCATTCCAGGGACACAGCCCAGGCTTGGGTAATGTCAAGGTACTGGGAGGAAGTCAACATCATCCAATTCGTGGAAGGTAAACATTCCCTATAGCATACAGGTAATCCAGGAGAGACCATGGTTGATCACCCATTGTGATGAAGTCCGACGATGATGATTCTACTAGATCACACCTTGATTGAACAGAGCAGTCGTCTAATGAGACTAAAGAGCTTAGGAAGCTGTATCGACATCATGAAGAACATTCTCTATTACCAGACTCATGTAGAGTCATGTCATACATAATACTTGTCAACTGACAGGTATGAATCTGCTACAGTCGACGACTGCTACAACCACAATGACTGGTGAATCTGGTGTATTCCAGTCAGAAGTGTTTTGACATTTTTCCTGCTACATTTTATAAAGACTGGTTGGACTTTTGGTATTCCAGTCGGTAGTGTTAGGACATTGATCTGCTACATTACAAAATGATTGGTGTGAACTTCTTCACCCGAGAACGGGGTTTTCTGACATTGCTAGGTTAAAGACAATGCCTTTGTATGAAGCTCTAGAAACCCAGCCAGGGGTTCCAACAGCATCTGAACAAACATTAATCTTGTAGATTCAAGGATGAAGGTTTCACTTGGTGATGATCAACAGGGGACACCTCAGGTCAGAGGGTCGCCCCAACCAGACTGCTGAGAATAGAAGTCCTAGTGCCTACACCATTAAGTGACATTTATAATATCATCTGTGGTGAGATTCCGGTCAAGTCAAAGAGTCTATTTGGCTAATCCCATTTTGTATCACCAGGTACATGTTCGTGGCCGGGAGAGTCCACAAGTTTCCAGACAACATTGCCTGGAGAGAGCCTGGTGAGTCTCTGAGACCAACTAGATGGATACACACAACAGATCTTCCAGTGCCTGATGATGATCAAGTGATCATCTACTCTTACTTTACTCTACTCTGTCATCTAATATGTACATAGATATCCTTTCTATCAGTGTCTTCATCATTCTGCTTCGAAGCTAGTGTATAATAAACTTCTTGTTTGGTTAACATGTCTTTACTGAAGTATGTGTGATGTCTTGGATGAGCCTAGGGTTCAAGCTCCTTAGGTATAGGGGGGATAGGATAGCGGGAGTCTGGAATCTATTGAGGGGTCCTATAGACTGAAACAACTTATACTACTTGTGAAGTGGTCAGTACAGGTGGAAGGAGCAAGTGTATTTACCTGTCTAGCCCCAGGGGTCAGTATACACAGTAACCGTGATCCGTCGGCTGGGAAACCATGACGATCCCGTTACAATGTGCCATGCTGCTAACCGTGGGTGATAATGGTTTGCCATCTGACAATGTGCCATGCTGCTAACCGTGGGTGGTAATGGTTTGCCATCTGACATGACTGATCACCAGTCTCGAATCTCATCTGTATTCTTGTTCCGATTATGCTATATGACCAAGACAATTTGTCTCTTTGTTTTTTTTTTTCTGCCCGTCCATGGTATTCTGTGCACTTCTCTCAGAAGACACATTTCCACTGTCACCAGATGTTTCTGAGCTGCATGCTCATGTTACACATGTCTACGACAGTACAGGCTCTAAATAACACATCAACACTCCTGAATACAACACTGACATTATACTCACTAAAACAGAGTCAAAGTAACAAACATTTAAACATGCCATATCCGGAAAAAGTCAAACAGGATTCAACAAGTATAATTGCACTTTGAAAGACTGAACTATGCCTAATATTATATGATGATTAGCACATTATAAAGCATCTGGCTTCTTTAGCAGAGCTGTAAATATGAATACAGATATGCTGTCAGGAGTGTACCAGATTTTAAAGATATTATTTACAAATGTGGCTATTATTTCAATTCCCAAATTTCCCAAGGCCTCAGTTTCCTCAGATGTGTGTAGAGTGTAATGTTTGTTTCACATGCCCATCATGCTGAAGCAACTACTGTATATATTTGT
Source organism: Cepaea nemoralis (assembly GCA_014155875.1). Lineage (NCBI taxonomy): Eukaryota > Metazoa > Mollusca > Gastropoda > Stylommatophora > Helicidae > Cepaea > Cepaea nemoralis. The sequence goes on along the minus strand of JACEFZ010003317.1, from coordinate 193,364 downwards.
GCTGCCCACTACCTGGATATTTGTCTTGTTAAGTATACGTCAGTCAAACTTAGTTCATCAAAGAAAACATTAACTTGAGCCATGGCAGTAGGTTGTGCAGTGCAAGAACAGGCATTCTGTAATACTGTATATATAATAATTATCAATCCTGCAATATCAACAAATGCAATCAAAACACCGTATTTTGACTAAAATTCTTTGTCAATTATACATAAAACCATCAAACCCCTGATAATGAAAATAAAAACAAAGATAGAATGTTAAATAAATAAAGAAATAATATTATAATACATTAATATTTAAAAAAAAAAAAAAATAAATGTAACAGACGCACATGTGTGTGCATGCACATGCATCCATTTGTGTGTCTAGTATATCTGGTTATGAGATTAACATGACAATGAAAATCGCATTATTATTAGGAATGAGTTTCACATAGTCAGCACTTACATGGACAATACCTTGAAGACATCAGCACTTATATGGATAATACCTTGAAGAGAACAAAGCACTTATATGGATAATACCTTGATGAGAACAAAGCACTTATATGGACAATACTGATATATATAATGAAAACAATAAAGCATTTACATGGACAATACCTTGAAGACAATACAACACTTATATGGACAATACCTTGAAGACAATACAGCACTTACATGGACAATACCTTGAAGACAATACAGCAATTACATGGACAATACCATGAAAACAATAAAGCACTTACATGGACAATACCTTGAAAACAATAAAGCACTTACATGGACAATAGCTTGATGACAATACAGCACTTATATGGACAATACCTTTCAGACAATAAAGCACTTACATGGACAACACCTTGAAAACAACGAAGCACTTACATGGACAATACCTTCAAGACAACAAAAGGTTTTGCTGCAATGAACAGTTTCCTCACTCAGATCAACAAGTTCTGTATCAGGACCATGCAAAAAAGCAGACTGTATTGTAGGGAGCAGCTTATTTACCTGTGGGGATGAATGGGAAGACTTCAGTAATACAGACATAGACAGGAAACAAAATATGTATTGTAGGGAGCAGCTTATTTACTTGTGGGGATGAATGGGAAAACTTTTTCTGTAATACAGACAGGGACAGGAAACAAACTAGTCACCATCAAGTTGATTGACCCTTGGACTAGTTCTGAATCATCCAAAGTTTCCTCATTAGTGGTGCCCATCCTCTGCTGCCCGACCTGTATGTAGAAGCTAACTATAATATACAAAAACCCCTGAAGGTAGCCAATCCTGCATTTCTTCACTGATTCTGTCATAACTATATTATACTGTGGCTGGAATTATTGATCACAAATCTGCACTGACATAATTGACATAGGCTATAATATGAGAATGGGAGCTGTGGTTGCATAGAGGCTGGCCTCCCAGGTCGATTCAGCCTAAAATGGCTACCAGAAAATAAAGGCAGTCAGCGCAAAACTGACCATACCACTTGCAGTGAGAACAAGAGTGCTAAAGTGAGAACAAGAATGCTGAAGTGTTATAAAAAACCTATACTGTTGTACGTATGTGAAACATGGACAGCCAAGTGCAGAAATAGGTAATGGCAGTGGAAATGTGGTTTCTATGGAAAATGCAAATAGCATGGACGGACAGAATCAACAAATAAGAATCAAATGAAAACTGTAAATTGATTAGAGAAATTAGATGTAGACAGTGACAATTTTCTGGGTTCGTTATGGGGAGAAATAAACATGGATATTTAGTGACAACTGACAAACAGGATGGGACAAGAGCAAAGGAGAGACAATGAGATCAATACCTCGATGAGTTGGTCACACTGAGACAAGAACACAGACCTGATCCAAGACTCACATGATTGATTCAGATGGCAAACTATGACCACTAAGGCTTATTGGTGTGGCAGATGATGATGACTGGTAACCCCCAACACTGAATATATTATTGGTGTGGCAGATGATGATGACTGGTAACCCCCAACACTGAATATATTATTGGCGTGGCAGATGATGATGACCGGTAACCCCCAACACTGAATATATTATTGGCGTGGCAGATGATGATGACTGGTAACCCCCAACACTGAATATATTATTGGTGTGGCAGATGATGATGACTGGTAACCCCCAACACTGAATATATTATTGGTGTGGCAGATGATGATGACTGGTAACCCCCAACACTGAATATATTATTGGTGTGGCATATGATGATGACTGGTAACCCCCAACACTGAATATATTATTGGCGTGGCAGATGATGATGACCGGTAACCCCCAACACTGAATATATTATTGGTGTGGCTAGGATGATGATGACCGTAGCTCCAAACTGATGATATTGGTAAGTGGCAGAAAATGACTGGTACGCCACACTGAATATATATTGGTCGCAATGATATAATTGGTGCCAATGATATTATGCCCGCAATGATATTACTGGTAACCCCCAACACTGAATATATCCTAGGTGGCAATGATGATGACTGGTAGCCCAACATGAATATATTATTGCCTGGCAGATATGTTATTGGTAACCCCAACACTGAATATATATTGGGTGGCAATGATATGATTGGTAACCCCCAAACTGAAATATTATTGGCGTGGCAGATATGATGACTTGGTACCCCAACTGAATATATTATTGGTGGCCAAGATGATGATTGGTAACCCAACACTGAATATATTATTGGCGCGCCAGATGATGATGTAACGTGAACCCCCAACACTGAATATATTATTGGTCGTGGCAGATGATGATGACGGTAACCCCCAACACTGAATAATCGGGCGATATATGGGTGACCCCAACACTGATATATTATTGGTCGTGGCTGGATGATGATGACCGGTAACCCCCAACACTGAATATATTATTGGTGTGGCAGATGATGATGACCGGTAACCCCCAACACTGAATATATTATTGGTGTGGCAGATGATGATGACCGGTAACCCCAACACTGAATATATTATTGGCGTGGCGGATGATGATGACCGGTAACCCCCAACACTGAATATATTATTGGCGTGGCAGATGATGATGACCGGTAACCCCCAACACTGAATATATTATTGGTGTGGCAGATGATGATGACACGTAACCCCCAACACTGAATATATTATTGGCGTGGCAGATGATGATGACCGGTAACCCCCAACACTGAATATATTATTGGTGTGGCAGATGATGATGACCGGTAACCCCCAACACTGAATATATTATTGGTGTGGCAGATGATGATGACCGGTAACCCCCAACACTGAATATATTATTGGTGTGGCAGATGATGATGACCGGTAACCCCCAACACTGAATATATTATTGGTGTGGCAGATGATGATGACTGGTAACCCCCAACACTGAATATATTATTGGTGTGGCAGATGATGATGACCTGGTAACCCCCAACACTGAATATATTATTGGCTGTGGCAGATGATGATGACACGTAACCCCCAACACTGAATATATTATTGGTGTGGCAGATGATGATGACTGGTAACCCCCAACACTGAATATATTATTGGTGTGGCAGATGATGATGACTGGTAACCCCCAACACTGAATATATTATTGGTGTGGCAGATGATGATGACCGGTAACCCCCAACACTGAATATATTATTGGCGTGGCAGATGATGATGACCGGTAACCCCCAACACTGAATATATTATTGGCGTGGCATATGATGATGACTGGTAACCCCCAACACTGAATATATTATTGGCGTGGCAGATGATGATGACACGTAACCCCCAACACTGAATATATTATTGGTGTGGCAGATGATGATGACCGGTAACCCCCAACACTGAATATATTATTGGTGTGGCAGATGATGATGACTGGTAACCCCAACACTGAATATATTATTGGTGTGGCAGATGATGATGACCGGTAACCCCCAACACTTAATATATTATTGGCGTGGCAGATGATGATGACCGGTAACCCCCAACACTGAATATATTATTGGCATGGCAGATGATGATGACACGTAACGCCCAACACTGAATATATTATTGGTGTGGCAGATGATGATGACCGGTAACCCCCAACACTGAATATATTATTGGCGTGGCAGATGATGATGACCGGTAACCCCCAACACTGAATATATTATTGGCGTGGCAGATGATGATGACCGGTAACCCCCAACACTGAATATATTATTGGCGTGGCAGATGATGATGACCGGTAACCCCCAACACTGAATATATTATTGGCGTGGCAGATGATGATGACCGGTAACCCCCAACACTGAACATATTCAAAATCTACTGCATAAAAGCCATGACATGTCAGCTCACTGATACATTTGTTCAATAGTTAATAGACAAACAATTTCTAACTAATATTACTGACAAACAATGACTCTTCAATTTCAAGAAAACAGCAGTTAATAAATGTAGTAAAAGATGTCAACAACATAAGATTGCAGAAAATAAAAAAATATCAGCATGCAGTGGATGCTGTGATTGTACACAATGATTCACTAGATTTAGAACTAAGCTGTAAGAAAACTAAAATCATGGTCATCTCTGAAGAAAGACAAAATACACAATGCAAATACATAAGTAAATGTGACTAACCTGAAAAATATGTAGCATTTCAACGATCTAGGACTTGTGGGTACTAAACATGAATCAACATGACAACAATAGCTCTTTTATAACATGGAAAATATACTTATCAACACAAAGTGTCAATTGCAGTGAAGAAAGAGTCTTAAAGTGCTGTGAGACTCGGACTATTATCTGACAATCACCCATGCCTGCTGTCATATCACTTGATGATGATGAGTATGCTTGTGATAGTCTATCAGTTTTGGGGTACACTGGGTGAAACAATAACATACTAGACATTTTGTATGTGGGAAGCATGGTCAAAGAGAACTGCTAACATTTTCACAAGAAGATACTGATAGTTTGAGACATTTTGTATGTGGGAAGCATGGTCAAAGAGAACTGCTAACATTTGCACAAGATACTGATATTTTGAGACATTAGAAGGCCAGCTGCACACAACCACATTTTATAATAGTCAACACTAACTGTAACAACAACCGATTAACAGATCCAGTTTTCATTGACTCCCAATACAAACAGAGAAATGTGCTTCAATTACAGGTACTCACCACAACTTGAACTTTCATCCACTGTCCTTGGGTAAACTGAAATGCTCCAATACCATGAATCTGTCCTGTGTGACATCTCAGTATTGTCTGCAGTACACAAATATATAAACTATCTAGATAATTCAGTTATCTCATACCAAAGAACACAAATACAAACCACCATGAAAAGTCAGCTGTGAGATGCAAAATTATAAACATACAATCTAGAATCTTCAAAAACCACAATAACTGGAAAAGAAAGAACAGCTCTGGAATATACAAAAACCATGCAAAGATGAAACATATCAAAGAAGATATTAACAAATGGGATATGATGATGTGAACTTACGATGGGTTGTGACAGATGGCATTAGTAGAGATTCTTCAAAAAGATCCTAAACTGAGGATATCATGTGCTTTAAAGGAGGCAAGTAGATATGATGGATGTATGGGGCAGTTAGGCTTGGGGATTATAGGAAGGAGGTGGAAGCAGAGTTTTTAAAGGTTGCTATTATGGACACAAGCCTTTTGCTGTCTCCAACTTTGTCTGCAGACTATAACAATATCGTCATTTTTTTCTGAGGGATGTGAAAGCCCGGCATTCACCAGTAGGGAAGTTGGATTGCAAAGGTCACTTGTGCCTTAAGTGTTGGTCAGCATAAAGAGCCTTACTAGTGTACAAATTAAGAGCCTTATCTGGGCCAGATTGTGGGGTCCATTGTGCTTTTCATCTGTCAGATGCTAAGTTTTATTCCACAACATGCAGAATATTCAAATAAACAATTGTCTTATCAGTTAGGACTTGCCACAGAGCACTGGGTTGGAATCTGTTGCTAATGAAATATCTCAAATCCATGGAGGATCTGGCCAGCCCCGGTCTAAATCCCAGCCAGACTGTACGTGTGGTGCTGAGCCATGGAGGAACTGACCAGTCCCGGTCTAATCCCAGCCAGACTACGTGTGGTGCTGAGCCATGGAGGAACTGGCCAGCCCCAGTCTAATCCCAGCCAGACTGTACGTGTGGTGCTGAGCCATGGAGGAACTGGCCAGCCCTGGTCTAATCCCAGCCAGACTGTACGTGTGGTGCTGAGCCATGGAGGAACTGGCCAGTCCCGGTCTAATCCCAGCCAGACTGTATGTGTGGTGCTGAGCCATGGAGGAACTGGCCAGCCCCGGTCTAATCCCAGCTAGACTGTACGTGTGGTGCTGAGCCATGGAGGAACTGGCCAACCCCGGTCTAATCCCAGCCAGACTGTACATGTGGTGCTGAGCCATGGAGGAACTGGCCAACCCCGGTCTAATCCCAGCTAGACTGTACATGTGGTGCTGAGCCATGGACGAGCATGGCCAACCCCGGTCTAATTACAGCCAGACTGTATGTGTGGTGCTGAGCTACGGAGGAACTGGCCAACCCCGGTCTAATCCCAGCCAGACTGTATGTGTGGTGCTGAGCCACGGAGGAATTGGCCAACCCCGGTCTAATCCCAGCCAGACTGTACGTGTGGTGCTGAGCCATGGAGGAACTGGCCAACCCCGGTCTAATTACAGCCAGACTGTACATGTGGTGCTGAGCCATGGAGGAACTGGCCAACCTCGGTCTAATCACAGCCAGACTGTACGTGTGGTGCTGAGCCATGGAGGACCTGGCCAACCCTGGTCTAATCCCAGCCAGACTGTACATGTGGTGCTGAGCCATGGAGAATGGCCAACCCCGGTCTAATCCCAGCCAGACTGTACATGTGGTGCTGAGCCATGGAGGAACTGGCCAACCCCGGTCTAATCCCAGCCAGACTGTATGTGTGGTGCTGAGCCATGGAGGAACTGGCCAACCCCGGACTAATCCCAGCCAGACTGTACATGTGGTGCTGAGCCATGGAGGAACTGGCCAACCCCGGTCTAATCCCAGCCAGACTGTACATGTGGTGCTGAGCCATGGAGGAACTGGCCAACCCCGGTCTAATCCCAGCCAGACTGTATGTGTGGTGCTGAGCCATGGAGGAACTGGCCAGCCCCGGTCTAATCCCAGCAAGACTGTATGTGTGGTGCTGAGCCATGGAAGAACTGGCCAACCCCGGTCTAATCCCAGCCAGACTGTATGTGTGGTGCTGAGCCACGGAGGAACTGGCCAACCCCGGTCTAATCCCAGCCAGACTGTATATGTGGTGCTGAGCCACAGAGGAACTGGCCAACCCCGGTCTAATCCCAGCCAGACTGTATGTGTGGTGCTGAGCCACGGAGGAACTGGCCAGCCCCGGTCTAATCCCATCTAGACTGTACGTGTGGTGCTGAGCCATGGAGGAACTGGCCAACCCCGGTCTAATCCCAGCCAGACTGTACATGTGGTGCTGAGCCATGGAAAAGCATGGCCAACCCCGGTCTAATTACAGCCAGACTGTATGTGTGGTGCTGAGCTACGGAGGAACTGGCCAACCCCGGTCTAATCCCAGCCAGACTGTATGTGTGGTGCTGAGCCACAGAGGAACTGGCCAACCCCGGTCTAATCCCAGCAAGACTGTACGTGTGGTGCTGAGCCATGGAGGAACTGGCCAACCCTGGTCTAATCCCAGCAAGACTGTACGTGTGGTGCTGAGCCATGGAGGAACTGGCCAACCCCGGTCTAATCCCAGCCAGACTGTATATGTGGTGCTGAGCCATGACCTGTGACATCCTAAAATGCCTCTGTGAACATATGAAGTTCCAGCACCAGTCTGACACACAGCGCCAGTTTCTGAGCTTGGAGAGAGGAAGGAGAGCTTTGCAACAGTCTCTACACCAACCTCACTCTGATCAAGGTGTGCCCTTCTCAGGGCATGAATGAATGCCAATAAATCAGACTTCAGTGATACAACTCAGTTGTCCAGAGGATTCTTTTACTAAGCAATCAGTTAAAGCTGAGAGTCATCAAGTGATGTGTACACCATACATTGTTATATACGGTAGATTTACTAACCATGAACAACAAGTTGTTAGGAGAGAGAATTAACCCTTTACAGGGCATAGCGGCCATTACCGGTCGATCGCTTAAAACGAGCGTAGCATCCGATTCCGGCCGATACTATTATGCATTGTAAAAACGCGATCTCTCGGCTTTCTGACACTTCCGACGGCTACTTTCACTTTCGCCGATAGCTTGACAACGTGGCCGCCATTTGTAAACGTGCTACAATGAATTTGAACGGACTTTTTTTGATAGTTTTCGGGATTTTTACGCTATTTTTCAAAATGGATTTCGGCGATTCTTCAAGTGATAGCCGAGATTTCGCTCTGTTCAATTTAAATGACATTAAAAGCCACAAAGTTGATTATTAATCGGAGTTAGATATCAGTGCAAAGCGTTACTTTGCATTAGCAGTCGTGAGTCGGACTTTAAAGAAAGTGATTATGATTCTGAAAATGTTTGTAAATTGCCGTATAGGTGACGGAATATCACAAACAACATGCCGTATTTCATAAATATTTGTGTTCATATATGGATTACCAGCAACAATCACATGAGTAACATATTCTGCATGCTTTTCCCTTCATTGTGTTGTTTATTTAACTAAAATCGGTTGACTAACACCTTATTTGTGATGGTTTTACTAACGCGACCCGAAATTTTACAGAACCTGAAAAAATCTTGCCCGTTCAGGGCTACAAAACGGACAAGCGTCTGCCCTGTAAAGGGTTAATGCCGCCAAAATGTTAGGTCACAGAAAAATGCAGTGAATATCATGGAAAGAAAAGGTGGTAAATAAAGAAGTATCAAAGAAACTAAGAATGAAAACAGAGTTCAACAAAATCAAGGTTCTTCTTCTTCTTCTTCAGCGTTCCCTGCCATTGAGGTTCTTTGCTGCAGATACAATCCGTCTCCATTCGTCTCTCTGGTTGACCTTCTCTTGCCAGTCGTTGATTCCAAGTGCTTGTAGGTCTGTATATGTATTATCTCTCCACCGCCTTCTTGGTCTACGTTGGGGTCTACGGTAATTTATTTCCTGAGTGTAAGCGAATTTTGTTTCCCTATTATCTTCCATTCTTTCTATATGCCCCAGCCATTGTAGTCTATTAGCCTTCATGATACCAGTGATTAGCGGGGACTTAAACAGATCATAAATGTCTTTGTTACTTCTTCTTTTCCACTCTCCACTTTTTGTATCCCTAATGGGTCCAAAGATGTGTCTTAATATTTTGTTCTCAAAGGTTTGTAACAAGGCTTCGTCTCCTTTCGTTGTACTCCAGGTTCCAGAGCCAAACAGCACAACTGGTCTGATCAGTGTTTTGTATATTGTGATTTTGGTGTTCCGAGATAGCGCATTTGATTTTAGTAGATGTTGTAGTGCATAGTATATCTTATTTCCAGAGTTGATTCTAGTTTGTATTTCTTCCCTTATGATGTTGGAGCAGTTGAAGATTGTACCAGTTCAACAAATAAAATATTTTGAGCACACTCAGAGATGTAATACCACCCTGAAAACCATTTTTGAGATATGGGTGGAGTGCAGACAAAGCAAGAGGTAGACAACAGTTTAAAAGAGAGGATAACATCAAGAAATGGACTGGAAATAAGATGTTAAACTGCACCAGTATGATGAGATATGGGTGGAGTGCAGACAAAGCAAAAGGTAGACAACAGTTTAAAAGAGAGGATAACGTTAAGAAATGGACTGGAAATAAGATGTTAAACTGTACCAGTATGATGAGATATGGGTGGAGTGCAGACAAAGCAAGAGGTAGACAACAGTTTAAAAGATAGGATAACATTCAAGAAATGGACTGGAAATAAGATGTTAAACTGTACCAGTATGATGAGATATGGGTGGAGTGCAGACAAAGCAAGAGGTAGACAACAGTTTAAAAGAGAGGATAACATCAAGAAATGGACTGGAAATAAGATGTTAAACTGTACCAGTATGATGAGATATGGGTGGAGTGCAGACAAAGCAAAAGGTAGACAACAGTTTAAAAGAGAGGATAATATCAAGAAATGGACTGGAAATAAGATGTTAAACTGTACCAGTATGATGAGATATGGGTGGAGTGCAGACAAAGCAAAAGGTAGACAACAGTTTAAAAGAGAGGATAACATCAAGAAATGGACTGGGAATAAGATGTTAAACTGTACCAATATGGTTGAGAGATGAAGAGTTCTGGATATCCATTACTGCCAACTGTTGCAGTACGGATCGCAACTGATTTGAAATAATGTTGGCAATACGTTCTATGATTATCTCATAGAGAGATGACTGCTTCAGCCAATGTTGCAATTACAGGAAAATGGCACTGCCAACACATGTCTATGAAAGAAAAATCTAGCTCTAGAACAGGAGGAAAGCAAATAGGCTTTATCACAGACATGATAGAAATAAACACAATTTCATAACAGCCAATATGTCCAAGGAACACAAGCTACAGTTTCTGCATGAGTTTCATGGTCACAATCATCTGTCAGAGCAGAGATCAAATTACTTACATACATCCCTTCCTCAAGGTCACCAACAAGAACTGCATCTTCTTTATCAGTCTCCACTTCGACAGTCTTCAGAAACTGGACTGCAACATGATTCGGTCAAGAGATTAGAAATACAATGTTACAGGTATTACTGCTTTGCATGGGAAATAAACTAACCATTAAGAATATGGCTGTTACAGGCCACAGAGGTCAATAGTTTACACAGCAGAGCGGTAATATTAGCGGTATCCTCATGATGGAGGATACACTATGGCAACCTAGAGTCTACTTTATGGAAGCCTGGTGTCTAGTTTCTAGGAGCCTGGTGTCTAGTTTCTGGGAGTCTGGTGTCTAGTTTCTGGGAGTCTGATGTCTAGTTTCTAGGAGTCTAGTGCCTTGGTTCTGGGAGTCTGGTGTCTAGTTTCTGGGAGTCCTGTGTCCAGTTTCTGGAAGTCTGGTGTCTAGGTTCTGGAAGTCTGGTGTCTAGTCTCTGGAAGCCTAGTGTCTAGATTCTGGGAGTCTGATGTCTAGGTTCTGGGACCCTGGTGTCTAGGTTCTGGGACCCTGGTGTCTAATTTCTAGGAGTCTAGTGTTTAAGTTCTGGGAGCCTGGTGTTTAGATACTGGGAGCCTGGTGTCTAGTTTCTAGGAGTCTGCTAGGAGCCTGGTGTCTTGGTTCTGGGAGTCTGGTGTTTCGTTTCTGGGAGTCTGGTGTCTAGTTTCTGGGAGCCTGGTGTCTAGGTTCTGTGAGTCTGATGTCTAGGTTCTGGGAGTGAGATGTCTAGTTTCTGGGAGTCTGGTGTCTAGGTTCTGGGAGTCTGATTTCTAGGTTCTGAGAGCCTGGTGTTTAGATTTTGGGAGTCTGGTGTCTAGGTTTTGAAAGACTGGTGTGTAGTTTCTGGGAGTCTGATGTCTAGGTTTTGGGAGACTGGTGTCCAGTTTCAGGGAGTCTGATGTCTAGGTTTTGGGAGCCTGGTGTCCAGTTTCTGGAAGTCTGATGTCTAGGTTCTAGGAGCCTGGTGTCTAGTTTCTGGGAGTCTGGTGTTTAGGTTATGGGAGTCTGGTATAAGTACATCTGCAGACCATCATATACACAAAGGAATGCCCAGACCATGTTCACAATGGCCAGAACCGAGGATTCAATTAACCATGTGACCAGAACGACAGACAGTAGAAAGCTGGTCACATTGATAAGTGGGGCTTATGAAGATGGAGGAGCAGAGTCAGATGCTGCAAACTCTAGACACATCGCAGCTGGAATTACCTGACGCTGAGTATGATTATCTTAATTCAACCAGATTACACAACTTGAATACAGATTTATGGTATAAGTACAGTTGCCAGAGTTATCTATTCTCTTCCAACTTTACAGAGTACATCTTGAAGCCACCCATCTGTTGTATTGGAGTCGTTGACATTGTCACCATTGCGGTAATACTATCAATAAAATACATATACACATGATGCAATTGTTACACAACTGTCGTGGCTGTTGAAAAGCTGCTCTTTCTGCTGTTTCTTTGCCAGACATATCATCAATGGGTACTCCATAATTACACAGGATATTAGCCCCTACCTATTCATCATATTGCAGTAGATTAGTGAGTAGTTGTTTTCACCCTATGCTTACTATCGCATTATGTGCAATCAATAAGGAAGAAACATTATTGTGGTGTTCTGCATGGTTGGGACCTCACTGTGAGCAGTAGTATCTTTAACATGTCCGATGTTGCTGTTCAATAGTTTAACTATATGATCAGTTTTCTCAGTTCTCAACATGTTTTGCTAACTTGCTTACCGTGAGTTGTCATTGTGACCAGAATCACTGTTTATAAAGAACACAAAATATTTACAATTGTAAACAATTCCAAAACTGAAGAAACACTTCCATTGTTCAAGAATAATCAGAATGGATCCATTAAAAATGGGTACTGTAATATGAAAGATAGGAGTAATGGCTACTTTTTTAAATCTGACCATTAGCACAGCATCAGTGCCCCGAGAGTTGGTGCACAGCTATTTAATTCCACTACCTAAGCCAGACAAAGACTATTCAAGACTTAATGGCTATAGGATTATCACCTTGCAGAATATATTTGACAAGGTATTGGAAACAATTGCACTAACTATGCACTACAACATCTACTAAAATCAAATGCGCTATCTTGTAACACCAAAATCACAATATACAAAACACTGATCAGACCAGTTGTGCTGTATGGCTCTGAAACCTGGAGTACAACGAAAGGAGACGAAGCCTTGTTACAAACCTTTGAGAACAAAGTTTTAAGATGCATCTTTGGACCCATTAGGGATACACAAAGTGGAGAGTGGAAAAGAAGAAGTAACAAAGACATTTATGATTTGTTTAAGTCCCCGCTAATCACTGGTATCACGAAGGCTAATAGATTACAATGGCTGGGGCATATAGAAAGAATGGAAGATAATAGGGAAACAAAACTCGCTTACACTCAGGAAATAAATGACCATAGATCCCGAGGTAGACCAAGAAGATGGTGGAGAGATAATATATATACAGACCTACAAGCACTTGGAATCAACGACTGGCAAGAGAAGGTCAACTAGAGAGATGAATGGAGACGAATTGTATCTGCAGCAAAGAACCTCAATGGCTCAGAACGCTGAAGAAGAAGAAGACTGGAAACAATTGTTGCTGTTAAGCCATAGAAATTCTTGGAAAGGGAAAAATTACCCCCAAGAGAACTGGGGAGTTACCAGCCAAGGAAAGGAACATGGTCAAATGCAGTGACATTTGCGTTTGATGTTTATGAGGGGTTCCAGAATAGAAGGACACAGTGGCAGCAGCACTGGGTCTTGAGGATGCATATAACAGAGTCAGATATATCTCTTAATGCACTCTTATGGAGATGTGTGTTAGTCCCTTGGTGGTGAATTGAACAGCGGTGACCCTGCACTCTTGTAGTGTTGCTCTTTGGCTCATGGAGATTGCATGTGTGCATTATTACCCCAGGATTACCACAAGAATCTGCAATATCACCAGTGCTATTCAATATATACATAAGCAAGATTGCAAGCATTGAAGCAAAGAGGATTGGAAGGATACTGACATATGCAGAAGATATATAGGCAGAGGAGAGACAGGATGCAAATAGCACAAGAGTTGCAGAAGACAGCAAACAAAGTGATCAATTGCTGTACAGAAATTGGCAGTGTCATTAACTCACATAAGGTGTTATGGTGCTCTCTGGACAATAGGCTTGTTAAGGCTGACATTCCAAGTCTTACAATAAATGGCAGAAACATTAGCAGAGGGAGTAAATTGAGGTACATGGGAATCATCTTCAAAAGAAGCCTGTCATTCAGGCATCACATGGAAGAAGCTGTTATGAGATCTAAGAAGGGACTCAATGCACTGAAAATCATGGCAACAATGGACATGGAGCAAAGAATCTTGTTCATACTCTATCAACATCTGATTCTCTTAGTAATTGAGTATGGATTGGGACTGCTCAGTGTCAAAGAGTCAGATCATGAAACTAGAGCGTATATAGAATGAAGCTATATGGATGATACTGGGATGCACAAGGGACATGCCAGTAGTCTAACCCATGATTGCAGACAGACTCAAGTGCTGCAGAATTAATCAAATCTCTGAGTGGCTACAGACACGGAAGACCTCTTGCATGAAGTCCTGGACACAGTAAAGGGCCATGGCTGATCAGAGGAAAATCATGGGTGGCTCAAGTAAAGGATACAATCAGAGAAGTGTGCATGCTTGAGAACATTGGGAGAGGAGTGGATCAGAATGCCAGTGGAAAAGTCAGATCGGTGCCATCCATCCATCATGTGTCATGCAGATAAGCGTGGGCGGTCATGTTTCGCCATCTCACTCGATCACCAGAGTCGTGGATCCGCTCAGTGTTACTTCTCGACCGTGCCAAGTGGCCAAGCCATCAGGTAATTACTTCTCAGCCTTCCCCTTGGTCTATTCCCCTCGATCTTGCCAGTTGTCACCAAGTTCTCCAAGTCATTTCTTCTCATAACATGCCCAAAAAAGTTTGACTGTCTACGTCTAATGACTCTAAGCAGTTTACGATTTTCATTTGTTTCTTGAAGGACTTGTTCATTGGTCTTTCTGTCCATCCATGGAATTCTTCCCAATGTATATAATTCCTTATGCCCATGGCATTTATATAAGATGGAAGTCATGTTGCCACACTGAGCTAATGTGAACAGATAAGAAGGAAGTCATGTTGCCACACAGAGCTAATGTAAACAGATAATAAGGAAGTCATGTTGCCACACTGAGCTAATGTGAACAGATAAGAAGGAAGTCATGTTGCCACACAGAGCTAATGTAAACAGATAATAAGGAAGTCATGTTGCCACACTGAGCTAATGTGAACAGATAAGAAGGAAGTCATGTTGCCACACAGAGCTAATGTGAACAGATAATAAGAAAGTCATGTTGCCACACAGAGCTAATGTGAACAGATAAGAAGGAAGTCATGTTGACACACAGAGCTAATGTGAACAGATAAGAAGGAAGTCATGTTGACACACAGAGCTAATGTGAACAGATAAGAAGGAAGTCATGTTGCCACACAGAGCTAATGTGAACAGATAAGAAGAAAGTCATGTTGACACACAGAGCTAATGTGAACAGATACAAGTTATATTACCACACAGAGCTAATGTGAACAGATAAGAAGGAAGTAATGTTGACACACAGAGCTAATGTGAACAGATAAGAAGGAAGTCACATTGCCACTCAGAGCTAATGTGAACAGATAAGAAGGAAGTCATGTTGGCACACAGAGCTAATGTTAAAAGATAAAAAGGAAGTCATGTTGCCACAAAGAGCTAATGTGAACAGATAAGAAGAAAGTCATGTTGACACACAGAGCTAATGTGAACAGATACAAGTTATATTACCACACAGAGCTAATGTGAACAGATCCAAGTCATGTAGCCACACAGAGCTAATGTGAACAGATAAGAAGGAAGTCATGTTGACACACAGAGCTAATGTGAACAGATAAGAAGGAAGTCATGTTGCCACACAGAGCTAATGTGAACAGATAATAAGGAAGTCATGTTGCCACACAGAGCTAATGTGAACAGATAAGAAGGAAATCATGTTGCCACACAGTGCTAATGTGAACAGATAAGAAGGAAGTCATGTTGACACACAGAGCTAATGTGAACAGATAATAAGTAAGTCATGCTGCCACACAGAGCTAATGTGAACAGATAACAAGGAAGTCATGTTGCCACACAGAGCTAATGTGAAAAGATAAGAAGAAAATATTGTTGCCACACAGAGCTAATGTGAACAGATAAGAAGGAAGTCATTGCCACACTGAGCTAATGTGAACAGATAAGAAGGAAGTCATGTTGCCACACTGAGCTAATGTGAACAGATAAGAAGGAAGTCATTGCCACACTGAGCTAATGTGAACAGATAAGAAGGAAGTCACTTGCCACACTGAGCTAATGTGAACAGATAAGAAGGAAGTCATGTTGCCACACAGAGCTAATGTGAAAAGATAAGAAGAAAATATTGTTGCCACACAGAGCTAATGTGAACAGATAAGAAGGAAGTCATGTGGCCACACTGAGCTAATGTGAACAGATAAGAAGGAAGTCATGTTGCCACACTGAGCTAATGTGAACAGATAAGAAGGAAGTCATGTGGCCACACTGAGCTAATGTGAACAGATAAGAAGGAAGTCATGTTGACACACAGAGCTAATGTGAACAGATAAGAAGGAAGTCATGTTGCCACACAGAGCTAATGTGAACAGATAAGAAGGAAGTCATGTGGCCATACTGAGCTAATGTGAACAGATAAGAAGGAAGTCATGATGCCACACTGAGCTAATGTGAACAGATAAGAAGGAAGTCATGTGGCCACACAGAGCTAAGATACACACATAAGATGTCCATGAAAAGGATCCCTGTTACATTTATCTTCTGCTAGAATACATAAACTACACTGATTTAATACAAGCATTTATTGACAGCTACCTGTGTTTATGTATGGTACTTGTTCAGTTATATCAAACGCAGCCTGCACCACTCCATCAAAAGAACTAGGTACTGCTATCTCAATCATTGGTATAGCTGTAGGCAAATGAATGCAACATAATAACTGCTTGAAAAAAAAGTAAAATGCATGACTGAGTCAGAAATGTGAAACCACAATAAAAACGACGAGGATATGTTAATGGCATTGTGATGTGTGTAACAATGCAAAAACAATAGACCACTTGTATAAATATCATGGATGCTGCAGGTTTAATGTCATCATGAAAAAATTGTCTGATCATTGTCTGATCTTGTGCATCTGCCTGTAATGACCTGTGTTAATCATCTCAAACAGATTCAAAAGTCTTGTCATGTCAATCCACTGCCAGACAGAAGACAGCTGCATATGTTATCTTCTGGTCTTTGCCTGTTGTTAAAAATTTGATCGCTTATGCCAAATGCATAATTTATATTTACATTTTTATAATAGAATATCTATGAGGCATCAAGAATTTGCATCTCGCCTTCCTAGTGCTTTACAACCAGATGCATTACTGTTGTCGGTAAATAAAGGCAGTTTTCAGGCCTTTAAAAAATGATGAAATCATTCTAATTTATATTTCTCTATATTCTTTACTCATGATATTGTTCCTGTGTGTCTTCTTTTCTGTTAGTTAGTTAGTCTTTCCTCTTGAGCCTAAGGCGGCGCATAGGGCAGAAGTCATGGCTCTCCATGTCTGGCGGTTCGCTGCTACCTGTTGTAGATCTTGGATGTTCACTTGGCCGTTGAATGAGCCTTCTCTGATGATGGTTCTACGCAGGGTCTCTCTTAGTCTTCCCCGTTTTCTTTTCCCTACTGGTGACCATATGAGGGCTTGGTAGGGGAGTTCTTTTCTGTTAACTTACAGAAAAGGTAAATCAACAAAAGCAAGATATACAAGCTGCTGATATGCTTTCAAAACAGATAGACACAAAAACTATTTTCTATTGCAATCATACTGTGGACCAAGAGCTGAAGTCAATACCACTTACTGGTAGGCAATAAAGCATATGGCACCCTACATCAAACAGTGCTGTCAGAAATCACATCTCATTCAGAAATGTAAACGTACATCCAAACCACGGCTCGCGGGCCACTTGTGGCCCGCCTGCTGACAGAAAGTGGCACGCAAGGCCTTGTTATTTAATATTAGCTGACCCGACCCGACTTCGCCCAGTCCCTGGCGGGGATCTATCTATCTGTCTGTCTGTCTGTCTGCCAGCCTGCCTGCCTACCCGTCCGTCCCTCTCTATCTATCAGGTCACATCTATCTATCTATCTATCTGCCTGCCTGCCTACCTGTCCATCTCTCCCTCCCTCTCTATCTATCGGGTCAGATCTATCTATCTATCTATCTATCTATCTATCTATCTGCCTGCCTGCCTGCCTAACCGTCCGTCCGTCTATCCCTCACTCTCTATCTATTGGGTCAGATCTATCTATCTGTCTATCTATCTATGTTCAGCCCTTTCCCATTCCCGTTAAAAATATAGATAGAATAGAAGAATAGTTAGTTAGATTGATAGTAGAAAATATGATTTGACTAAAAAGGGCAACGTGAAAGTACTGAAAGTAAACTTACCAAGATATCACGAACAGCTAATAAATGGTGGGCGGTGGGTTGACTGCAGAGTACTGCAAAGGGTATGCAACTAACTTTCTCTCACAAAAAATTAAATTTTTTTTAAAACGAACGAAAATCTTACATTCTGCCCTTCTTCTCTATTTCCTCTCATACATTCTTTCATTCAACATCTCTTATGAAGCAATTCTTTGACAACAAAAGAACAATAAGCATTAAAACGCATGAAAAATTATCAATACTTGACTCGTTGAGGCAATTTTTAACATGGGCATCATAAATACCCAACGTGGGTGTAACGTGACATACATATGGGAATGTGTAAAAAAAAAAATTACATTACATAGAAGAAAAAAACATTTAATTTGATGTGGAAAAGAAATAAAGAAGAGTAAAACATCTAATGTGCTGTTGAAGAAAAATAAAAAGATGAGTTAGAAAATGTTCACGTATTTACAATAGATGCATTATTTTTATGAAAACTTAAAAATTGCCTTAAAGATTTTATCATTATATATTACAACGCATATGCCTGTAGATAAACATTTTATAAAACTTTCAGAAAAATGCAACAATTATTTAAATTACATATATAGCAATGCTACTAAAAGTTATGTCCCTTGATATAACTTTTCTTAAGTTAAGTCCCCTTGCTATATATTAATTATAATGTAATTAAAAAATTAAATTTTATTACATAAATAACTGTTTGTAAACTAACAAACTATGACAGTTGGCTGCCATGGAATGAGAAGAACATCTGTAGAAAATTTCATCTCGATCAGATGAACCGTTCGCGAATGCAGAAAGGACATACATCCATACATACATTGTCTTTTATATATATGGGCATATGCCGGCTTCCTGGCCTAGAGGTTAGCGACTTTTCTCCGCAATCTCGTATACTCTTGTAAGTAATGTGACACGATGAGAATGAGCAGCGGTTCGAATCACGTCGATAACTTACGGGGTATGTGAGCCGGCCGCTCAGAAAGCAATGGCAAACTAATGAGCGTAATCTTGCCAAGAAATCAACAATCAGCTGAAAGATGCTGATGTTGACAGCAATGTCCTGTAAAGGATATGCAAACAATTTTAACTGGTCTCTGTGGCCAAGGGCTTGCGAACACGGTTTGTGAGCCCATATACCCGGGTTCGAATCGCAGCGGTGCTGGTTTTTTCAAAAAAGAAATAGGAGCAATGGCAAACTACTGAACGTAAAATTTGCCCAGGAATCACGAACAGCGAAAATGCTGGGGTTGACTGTTACGTCCTGCGAAGGACATGCAACTTAATTTATATATATAGATAATATATTTTAATAGTTTCGAAAATGCACTCAGAGTGCCCCGTCAGCGTGCGATAATTTACTCTGCTCATGGTTGTTAAGCTCAGATATTATTGAATGCGCCTGTTTAGTTTGCAACAAAACATTATGAAGTTCCCATATCCCAGCTAGTTAGTTAATTAGTTGACAGATCATCATCATTGCACATCGAACCATTCAGTCCATAAGTGCTAGGATAGCAACTCCCCCAGCGTGTAGCGGCTCACGACACCAGTTCTGTGTTGGTTTATTATTCTTCTTTGGCTTCCTGCGTAGTGTTCTTGTTTGGCCACACCTCTTTCAACTTGTTCTCGCAGCCTGACCTGACTCCTCCTTGATGCTTGCACCCCCTATACTGTTGTTGTACGTGTCTGCTAGTTTCTCTAGCTCATTATTGGTACACATATAGCTTTCGTCATATCTTATGCCATCTGGCCCTGAAGCGCTGGTTTCTGATCGTCGAAGCACCGCCTTGATTTCTGTCACTGTCACTATGCTCTTCATCTGAAATGTTCTGGACCTTGCACCTATCTAAGGTAACCTCCTTGGCAAGATTTTGGCATCTTATGTCTGACTGGTTGCTATGCCCTACATGGCGTTCAAAGAGGGCCTTGCCAGTTCTCTGCCAGATGAGGTTAGCACCTTGGAAGTCAGGAATACTCTTATTCTTGACTATCCCGCTCATGCTTTTATGTAGTCGCCAGAACAATTTCAGTGACTTGTCTGTGCTTACTCTTTGACATACCTCTGCCCATTTTTTACGTTTAACCACCTTAACCAGTTTTTTGAAATAGCTTACTTTTGTGTACATCCCTCTTTCTAAGTGCATGCAGGGACTAGGATTGGCAACTCTGTTCATCCTGGCGTTTTGCCATGTCCTTACAGTACTACGCTTAGCATATCACAGCCTTGTCGACCAATCAATCAGAGTGTGCAAGGCACCATGTTGTCGTCTGTTACAACTGTTTAGCAGAGTCGGTAGTATTGTGTTGAAATTAGATTCTTTTCAAATAAAAATTTACCGTTAAAGCCTATAAACATGAGTGTGGAAAATCTAAAATCAAACAATGGTAAAAAGCGAAAATGTGAAGACGTTGCTTGTCGTGAATTCAACGAAGATTGGACGGAGAAATTTATGTTTATGCCTAGCCGTAGTGGTAAGCCAGTTTGCTTAATCTGCGGATTTTGTGTTTCTGTTACAAAAAAATTTAATCTGGAACGACACTTCACGACCACACATTCAGACATAAATGCTCAATATCCGATCAATTCGGAGTTAAGAAAAGATTTCATAGCTAAAAAAGAAAGTTCTCTGACCAGGCAGCAGTCATTTTTCACCAAGGCTAACGAACAGAGCAAGAGTGCTGTTGTTGCGTCGTACGAAGTCGCTCTTCTGTTGGCTCGCAAAAAGAAGCCGTTCACCGATGCAGAAGAAATAATCAAGCCTTCCCTTAAAATTGCTGCTAGAATGCTTGGCGATAAAAAGTGTGAAACAAAATTTGATCAGATTCCTTTGTCTAATAATACTATGGCCAGGCGAGTTGAAGAATTGGCCAACGATGTTCATCGTCAAGTAGCAGCACATATCAAAAATTGTAAATTTTTTTCATTGGCAATAGATGAATCCACTGACATTTCTGACACAGCTCAGGTCGCAGTTTTTGTTCGAGCAATAAACGATAATTTTGAAGTCATTGAAGAACTTCTAGGACTTGAATCGATGCATGCAACTACCAAAGGGACTGATCTGTTTCAAACTCTGAAGTTGTGTGTAGAGAAAAACAACATAGAATGGACCAAATTGGACAGTGTATGCACCGACGGTGCTCCGGCTTTGACGGGTAAAAAGTCTGGATGTCTAGCATTATTGGAACAGTTTCTTGGCCGCACTATATTAAAATATCATTGTATCATTCACCAAGAAGCTCTGTGTGGAAAGACATTAAATCTGAAACATGTCATGGATGTTGTTCTGAGATGTGTGAACAAAATTCGAAGTAAGGCGCTGAACAGGCGTGAGTTCAGACAGTTTCTATCAGACCTGAACGAGGAATACGGTGAGCTACTGTTACACTGTGATGTCAGATGGCTATCTAAAGGGAAAGTTCTGTCACGTTTCTGGGCACTGAAAATAGTGTCTATCTGTTTCTGTCTGAAATAAATGAATTGCCTACAGAACGGGAATGTCTGCTGAACGATGACTGGCTTAATGACCTGGCATTTTTGGTGGACATCACGTCTCATTTAAACTCTTTAAATGCGAGGATCCAGGGAAAAACAAACTATTCACAAATTTGTGCGATGACATTTCTTCATTTAAAATGAGACTACGGCTGTTTATCGGACAGCTGACTGAAGGGACTTTAGAGGCGTTTCCAACTCTGAAGACGCTTGTGGTGGAAAATAAATGTGACTTGTTACAGTACAAAGTAAAAGTTGAAAGTCTTCTGGATGTCTTTCAGTCGAGATTTCAAGAGTTCAAAATAGAGGAGGGTAATGTTGCCCTCTTCATAAATCCATTCGTATTTCCTGATGCCAAGCTCTGTCAATTACAGCAAAACCTTCAGCACGAAGTAATTGATTTGAAATGCAATTCTGCACTGAGATGTAAATTTCTGGAGCTGCCTGCTTCACCTTCAGCTGATCATATGATTTCATTCTGGCGACTATTGCCTGTCGAACAATTTGAACACTTGCGTTCATTCGCCCAGAGATACATTTGTCGTTTTGGTTCGACTTACAGATGCGAGCAGTCATTTTCCGCAATGACCGTTATAAAAAACAAGCAACGTTCCAGACTCACCGACAGTAACCTAGCTGCGCTTATGACTTTGGGCACGACAGATTTGTGCCCAGACATTGATAAACTGGCATCTGAACTTAAGTAACTGGTTATGAAGAACAGTTACAATTGTAAATTAATTACATTAATAGCGATTTTCGAAACTGATTTAAAATTTATTGTTAAATGAACTTTTGATTTTAAACCAAAAAATGACCGCAGTGTAGTAATGACACTGACTGCCTTTAAAGTTTTAGAATTTTGTTGACGAAAGTTAAGAAAGGTAAGAATGATATTGCACGACTTTTATAATTTTATAACGTTGTGGCCCGCTTAACTACCAAAAATAGTAGATATGGCCCTCTGCTTGAAAAGCTTAGGAACCTCTGATCTAGAGTAATACATGAATTGTAAACTTTTTGAACAACAAGTGATGGTCTTGTTTAACTACATAATATAAGCACATATGACATCAACCAACTTCCTTTTACCAAAAACTGTTCAGGAATGTCATAAAACTAACACTAACTACTTCTTATATTGGAGCTATTAATGTGGATGTCAAAAGCGGTACAAATGTCAAGAAGACGTTTTAAATACATCATGCTGAAAACAAAATGGATGACTTTTTGACACTAACACTAATAATAGAGGATAAAAACAGAACTAATGCAACTATATAGGGTGTGCGAGTAAAACATGTTGGGATAGTGTGTAATTAGATCTTAATGTGAAGATCATTGCACAAAATGTCTAATCAGTGATTTGACAAAGGTGCTTGTGAGAATAAGTTATGAGAAGAGCAAGAAATAAGATTAATTTTGAAATTAATAACAATGAAGATTTTTAAAGTGCAGAGGGCAAAGGCAGTAACTATGGCATATATATTCTCAGGAAACGTTTAGAAATACAAGTAGTTATAGTAATGAAAACATATGTACTTATAGTTCATAAACTGAACAAAAGTATTTGACAATGCGAAATGTGAAGGCATAATCAACCTATAAAAACAATGAAATAATATTAGCAAAGATCTGCAAATAATTCTTCTGCCTTTTCTCCTGCCTCTTATCCCCCAGTGGAGCAGTCTCTCATGCCAAGATGTCTCCAGCAGCTTCTTCCATTCCTCCAGTGCTGTTCATCTCTGCCTCTAATCCTCTTAACCCAGTCTGTTTAGGTCTCCCTCGATTTATTTTGCCCTCTGGGTTCCAGAGACAGGATTCTATAACTAAACCATTCACAGATTTCCTCAATGTGTGTCCTATCCGGCACCAATGTCTTTCCCTCTTGATTGACTGGCATTTGCTTAGTTCTCTCCATGAGTTCCAATTTGGTGATTCTGTCGTAAGATTTTAATCCTTTAATTAATTTAAATCTAGCCTGCACATTTAATTAGTAATTTAGCCATTCTCCATGTTTCTGGTGCATACAGCAGTACTGACATGATATTACAGTAAACATTCTAAGTTTGGTTCTACATTTAATTTCTTTTCTCTTCCACACATTTCCAAGTGCCATGATGGTACCTCTTGCTTTTTGTATTCTTATTGTGATGTCTCTGTTTCCCTCAACTTTGTCTGCATTGCTATCAAGTGAGGCTTCAATCAATCAATCAATCAATCAATCAATCAATCAATCATGTGCCATGCCGGAAAGCGTGGGCGGTCATGACTCGCCATTTCACTCGATCACCAGATCACAAAGGCAAGTTAAATTATCATTTCTCTTGAATTACTCTCATTATCTTTGACTTTTCCTTATGAATATTTAGACCCAAATACTGTCATGTCTAAATGATGACAGCAAAGAAAAAAGTGACACAAAATGGGAAATCGAAATAGAAGGAAACATTTTTAACCAAGTGGATAATTATAAATACCTAGGGGCAATTATAACATTAGATGGAAGATGTACAACAGAGATTAAGAACAAAATTGAACAAGCAAATGCTGCATTTCAGAAAATGAAAGGTATCTTATGCAATAAGTCACTATCATTGAATGTAAGAAAGAGAGTGCTGAAATGCTATATAGAACCTGTTTTTCACAATCCTGGAAAGTAAATGAACAAATTAGAAAGAAATTAGAAGCAACAGAGATGTGGTTCCTGAGACAAATGTTGTGAATTCCTTGGACTACCAGAGTAACTAACAATGACTGCCTGAAAGAGAGTAATGAAACTAGAACATTATATACAACAATAATAAAGAGACAAACTGCTCTCTTTGGTCATGTGATGAGAAGAGAGGCATTGGAAAACATCATGATGACTGGAAAGATCAAGAGAAAGAGAGGCAGAGGCAGACTAAGAGAAATGATGCTGGATGGACTGAGACGGTGGAATGAGAAATATCAGCAGAGTTGATCCAGAACACCAAAGACCGAGATCTGTGGAGAGATTTAACGTCTACCACCAGCTGGCAAGGCACTTGATGATGATGATGATGAAATATTGTGATCTCTCATCAAATGTGTCTAACTGATCTTGCATCTGATCTCACATATGGGACAGGAGAGCGATGCTATCAGTGATGTTCAGATCATCGAGCTGCTCTGTCATGAGTCTAGTGACTTCCATTTTTGGTGGGCTTTGTGGAACAATAAAGAAAGACAGCAAAAGAAAATTCTTGACAGTCTTATGCCAAGGCACGTAAGGAAGTGAATTGATCCATGCCGTTGGAGATGGCAATTTGTGGAGAAGCATGAATGCCCACACCAGCCGGCATGGCACTTAATGAGTCACATACCATCGGATGGGAATTTCCTGCCACTAGAGCTGAGAAAAATAATTCTTGCATGTTGTCTACAAGCAAATTTAACATATGGCTGTGAATACTGGACAATTAATAAATAAGTCTGCCAACTGCAGTTAGCTGAATGTTTTTTCTGCAGCTCCAGTTATTAGATACAAAACCACTATTATCGCAACCCCAGAAGTGAAAGAATCTGTTAACTATATGCAACCCCTGCAAACTGCATTTATCAGTTTAAGTGGAGGTGCCAGTCTACCTATATTGGCAGAACAGAGAGGCAATTGAATAATAGGGTGATAGAACACATATCCAACTGGACAGACATAATAATAAATAAAAAGATTCTGGTAACTCAATAAAACCTATTTGGCAGACAATAACCCACTTCAGCAGCAGCACACAACTTGCTGGAATCTGGTCACGTGACTGGTCACAACAATACATTTTGTGCATTTTTTAACACACAAAATGGATGGATGTTAAGATCTGATGAAGCAGTTGTGATTCATATGGCCAAGCCATTGTGTAAACAAACAGACATGATAGTCAGTTTAAAATTACCATGGCAGACAGTTCAAATTACTCTGGGGATATGTGTATTGTATATTTCAGATTGCTGGATTTGTCATGGACTAATTGTTCCGTGAATATAACTCTCACCCGTGGTACGGAAGAAAAGACAGTTGCCGAGTGCGAGAAGCACAAATTTGACCGGATTCAGGGAAGGGAATTCTCTTCTGGACTGGACACTTGGACAAGGACCGTTGTCCAGGTTGGGCCGGTCGAGAGTCTGTATAGGCAATGGTGAGATTTTCACCTCGTCGCTATATATTATAGTTTTACTTTTGTGTGATTAGACATTTTAAGTGTTAGTGAATGATGATTAATAAATGTAATTGTAATCTGTGATAATGTTGAAGTGATAATAAATGAGTTGAGCGTTTGTTGCGTTATTCAAATTGATGCATTATATCCTGTGACCTTGGTATGTCAATTGAAGGAAGTGAAAGAAAGAGTAAGCTACAAGCAGTCAGTAATCATGGATGAGCCATTAACTGGTAACCACCAACAAAATCAGCAAGTAACACTGTACCTTGACAGGGTCAACTCCTTTGAGCCATTGTTCTGGCAAATATATAGACGAGCCATATATTCAATGTCAGAGCATTTTAACTGACGAGCTCTAACAAGCCATTAACCCTGGCAAACTCAAACGAGCCAACAACAATATAATAATAATCATGGTGAGGATATGTGAAATCCAAGAGTTTATGTTCACGGCCATGACACATGAAGCCCTCTTACATCTAGTCACTCCCAGGCAGGATTTACTGTTTTGCTTTGTTTTATGTTGAGTGACTTCTGCAGTATGCACCAAAATTTTTTTTTTTTTCGCTCACTCGCTTTGAACTCAAGTGTAGTCTATACACATTATTTATGGTAGTGATGGACTGAATTTTACGTGTAGGTTAGCTTTCCCTATTAACAGTGCCCTCGCCATCAGGTGAACTCACTCTTTCAGAGGTACTTGTAATTTACGTCCCCAAGTCAAGGACGACAGGTCAACATTTTAGACCTGCTGTCCGGTGTAGGGGTTGAACTGCTTACCTTGGCATTAGCAAACCGGATGTTTAAGAACAACGTTCTTATCCATTTGGCCATGCTTATGCACCTGATGAGATGCTGAGAATATGCCGGGCAATAAATGTTTGGTTGGACAGAAAGGTTTCAGCACATGAAATGATAAATTCTGATAGAGATTATGAGATGTTGAGAAGAAAGTAGACAAACACTTGATGACAATAACAGGTAGGAAAACAATATAAGATGTGTAAAACAGTAATAGACATAATTACCAGGGACGGTCAATAAGTAATGCCTCCTAATTTTTATTTATGTAAATACTTTATCAGTGTGCAATTTATTAATTTACCGGGATTCTTCAAACACTCTTCTGCACTATGTATCACTACCAACCTGTTTCAGTCACAGGTTGTGCAACAGTAACAGTTTAAAAATGGCCACCAAAGATGTTTGGTTAAAGCAACATAATGTCATAGAATTCCTCAATGCTGAAGGCGAGACCCGATTCACATCCACGAACGTTTGAATATTGTTTACGGAGATTCAACAGTGGATGTTAGTGCTGTCCGATGTTGGGTACATCGTTGTGACAAAGCTGAAGTAGGTCAATCCTCATTGGCTGACGCAGAGTGGCCTGGCCATCTGTCAAACCGCACTGACTCCACACAACATACATCGAAATGATGACATCATTCATGGTGATCATTGGGTACCACTGGGATGAACTGTGTTCCATGTTGTCCATTAATAAAGGCAGTGCCCAAGCAGTCATTAAATATTTGGGTTATTCAAAGGTTTGAGCATTGTTGGTACCCAGAAATGTTGACAGACAAAAGTAAAGAAACAAGCCATCAACCTCCTGCTCCATTACGTAACTGTAGGAGAAGGGTTTTTATCAAATATTGTGACAAATGATGAGACTTGGGTTCATTTCTTTGAACCAGAATCCAAGAGGAAGTCAATGAAATGGCATCACACAATATTGCCGACAAGAAAGAAGTTCAAAATGTCACCATCTGTAGGGAAAGTTATGGCCTCCATGTTTTGGGATGAGAAAGATGTGATTCTTCTCGACTTCTTGGAACAAGGAACCACGGTGAATGCTGACTATTACATTGAATTTTGAAGAAGATTAGAGGGCGTCTTCGACAACTTTAACTCAAAAATCTGAGAACTGCACTACTGTTGCACGATAATGCCACGCCACACACTGCTAAAGACACCATTGATACAACTGCAGAATTTGGCTGGACATTATTACCACATCCCCTAACAGTCTCGGTTTAGCACCTTCAGACTTCCATCTGTTTGGACCAATGAAAGAAAATCTTTGTGGACATACCTTTGAGGACACAGAGACCCTTAAACATGCCATAAGCGAGTGGTTTAGGAAAAATGACACACATTTTTACCGTGCGGGGAGACATGCCCTTGTGAGAAGATGGACAAAAACTAACAAATAATGGAAACTACATTGAGAAATACATTTCAGTTCATACAGTTCAGACATAGGGCTTCATTTCAATGTGAATTTTTTGGGGTCCCTATTGAATGAAATAAGAAATTACGAGGCAATACTTATTATAATAGATGTTGACTGATCTACTTGTTTCACTGACCTACTAAATCTGGTCCTTTTATTCTGATAACCTGAATAACCTCCTGGTCAACATGCAGGACTGCAGTAATATAGGCCCTGTTTTCCAGAACTGTCATACCCAGAATACCGTAAGATGTCACATGGACTGACTGCAGCAATGCCTAAAACACAGCAGGTAAATTACAATATTAAGATTTAAACAACTCAGATATAGTGTTCACAGTGAGACATGTGGCAGTTGTTAAAAACTGGAAAACTACATACTTCTCCCGTGGATAATGTCATGTCCATGAAAAGCAGTCTATTTGAAGATACAAATACACTGCTTCTTCCTCCTCCTGCTCCTACTTATGTTTTTTCCAATTCTAATTCCAATTTTCGAAAAAAAAATGCCAAATTCGGTCTCGTCTAACTTGCTTCCTCAGAGGTGGTTATTGTTGAGATCCGTGGTTGTGTGGACTGTTAGTCCTAATTCATACTGGTTTTATTGGTTCCGCTCTGTTTGTCGGATAAAGTTATTTTGTGCTGTCTGGTTATTTTCTTTCTGTCTTTTGCTACTCCTGATAAAGACCGGTCCTTGGTCGGGCCTACTAGGTTCCGCAGTCTTTCGTTTGTTGGTTTCTTTCTCTATTAGCACTACTACGTGCTCGTTGGTTCTTGGTCCTCACCGGGGCTGGTTCCGGTCACGTCCAGTCCTCATAAGGACTAGATGTAAGCAAAGGCAGAGAATTCAAGTGCTGTCTCAAGTTGTACTCCTCTACGTTCGCTTTCTTGTTTTCATCATCGGTGTATGGGTTGGTGCAACAACAAGACGACCTGGTCTCCCTGCCTCATAGTGTTTCCACATATAAGGACAGTTTAACTCGCAATACTGAACAGCAACTGATCCGATCGGATAACAGTAAATGAATGGAGTAGGTCTGTGAACATGCCAACGCAACTTTAATTTGTGTGTTGTTGAATTACAAAGGATCACCAATTGTAAACTATAGATCGCCCTTGCCGCAGGGTCGTTACCTATAAACTATCTACATATGCTCCTACCTAATTCTGCCGTGTTCACCTTGACGTCTACCCTCCATTTCATATCTGTGTCGTTCAGAATTCGTCTAGGGTTTTCCAGTACCGGGTCTTTCCACCAATGTCTTCTTATCCTGCTGTTGCTCCTTTTCAGATTATCACATCCGTGCATCCAGCCATCCACTCCACAGCGAATCTTGAAAACACACACAACCGCTTCGTAACAAGTCTTCGCAACGTCTCCTAGTTTGTTGTTCTCTGACGTTTTATGTCTCTCTTGTTCAACATCCACTTTAGTGTCCTTATGGAAAAATCCCATTTCTCCTTTTTTATCTTTTTGGGCGTGCCGTCATATGGCACTCCCTGTCATCCCCGTTCAGGTGCCCTTCCGGCGGAAGAGCCAACTCACCATCCTGCCACTCACCCCGCAACACAGCTTTTTTTTATTTAAAAAAAAAAGATATACATATATATTCACATACTATACATATATATATATATATATATATTTAAAAAAAAATATACACATAAATATATACAATGTAGAAAGATTATAAGGCCTGCCATGTTCTGCATATGAACTGTCTGACCAGCCGCTGTATTTCTGGGTTGCTGTTTGTGTGCAGGCACTCCGTCATTGTCATTGGAGTTCCAGTTTTGACGAAGTAATCTCTTAGATCCCTTCGCTTACTACTGTACTTGTCGCATGCTAGTAAATAGTGTTCAATGGTGTTGTTTTCTAGGCATGCTCTGCAGAATGGGTTTTCTCTTGCATCTTTCCAGTTTCCAAGTCTGATTTTCCATAGCTGTCTGTTTGCCGGCGCTTTAATGTTGGATTTGGCTTGTGGTTTCTTTTCATCCTTCTCCTGCTTCTTGTATGTCATCACAACCTTTTCTGTTTTTTCTTCTTCCTCTTCTTCTGCTACTTCTTCCTCCTCCTTCATGTGGCTAAAAAGAAACATCTGGTGTGTGCTATATGTGTGGCGGTATTCACGGCCTCAGATATTCCATCAATCTATTGTTTGCAGGGTGGACTGCCTGATGCTTTTCTGTTGTTTGATTGATTGATTGATTTAGGAACCGACATCACAGCATTCAGGACATTCCCATAAGCATTTCCATAAGCAGCCAGCAAAGAGTTGTTTAATAGTCTAACATTTGCTTCTTGTACATTAAACATTTGTATTAGGCATTACATTTCAATTGTTTCAATTTTTCTTTTTTGTCTGCTGCTTGCCTCTAAGTCTGAAGTCTGACATTCATAATGTAGTATTGGAAGAAAGACTGTGATTTTTGTACTCTATTTGTGCTCATTTAAGTTTTTGTTCCACAATTTTTGTGATTTCTGTCCAATAATTTTATTCCATTTGTTGCATCTATAACCAATCACTTCTGCTGCCATTCTTCCTTCAGATAAAATGATCCCCAAGTAAGTTGTGTTTACTTAAGTTGCTGTTTTTTATGGGGATCTTAGTTTTCATTTTTTCCCCTGCGATGGTCAAAACATTGATTTTCATTTGTTCTTCTGTTACTATATTAAGGTTGTCACTGCAGATGCTGAATAACATGGGAATTAGCCCACATTCATGTCATACTCTAGACCAGTGGTTCTCAACTGATCGCGAATCCCCCCCCCCCCCCCCCCCCCCCCCCCCCGGAAGGGGGGGGGGGGAATTTTAGGGTTTCCAGGGGGGAATTAAGATTATTTCAAGATCGCATTAATACAAGAACCAGTTACTTCATATTGTTTTTCCCTCTAAATATTACGGTTCTGTATTTCTCGCCCTAATGAAATTCGTTTTATAATGTAAGCAGACCCGCAAATCACGTTTTATGTAGATGTCTAGACTTGTTCTAGTATGTGACATTAAATTTAGCTTCCATTTTTATGTATACTGTGTAAGGGTGGGGGGGGGGGGGGGGGGTTTATAGGGAGGAAATTTGAAAAAGGTTGGGGGGGGGGAGAATGACGTTCTAAACATATAGTAAAGGGGGGCATTGGCAAAAAAAGGTTGAGAACCACTGCTCTAGACTGTACATGAAACTGTTCAATATCTAAAGCACTTGTTTCGTCTGAAGAAATCTAACTTTTACTTATTGGTTTCTAATGCCAAAACTCCCAAGAAAAGAAATCACTCATCTGGTGTTTTAGCACAAGAAAGTTCAAACATATCAATATTTGGTAAACAGTGACTTTACTAAAGACACATGTTTCAATGCATGAGAATTCTTCATTCTTCTTTGAAGAATGGGATGAAACACATGTCAGAATTATCCGAGTGCAATGATGTTGATTTTTAACTGATTAGGTGCCAATGACTTATATTTTGCCATGCTTGGGTAATCATGTTAAATGCTTCTTTTCCCGATCAGTTCCACAATTTTAATGCTCATTCATTCATTCAGTAGCATGTCCTTTGCAGAACCTTGCTCCCATAACAACCTTATTTTAATGCTCAGTAAATGGAAATTAACATTGGAGAATTCCTTCATTCGTATGTATAAAAAAATTGACAGAAATACTGGAAATTTTGTGGTTTCAGAAGTGGCAATGCCAACTAGTTCTCAACCTTGTCACTTACATCAGATTATTGTTTGAAACAATTTTAGATGATAGTGATTCTGATTTAAAGGACTTTGTGAAATATTTTGATATCGTTTACAGTATTGTGGTTAATTGGTTAAAATATTTAGCAGGCGGTGATAGTGAAAACAAAAACTAACAGTGAAAGTTCATCATCATATGATGGCACATGTCAAATTATGTTTGCTCTAATGGCCCACACTTGCGCTCCTAAATTTGCTTTGCCTATAACAAATTAACTTAGCAGTATTTAAATAATTATATATTGGTTCTCATTCTAATGAGTACAAATTTACCCAATGTTTTCAGAATTTTTCAATTTTATATGAAAATGGTGTGCTACAAAATATGATGTTATAATTATATTATGGTGGCATTAAGTAGCAGTTCTTGTGATATTTGTGAAGAAAAGTGGTATATTTATGATTATTCACTGAATTTAATTTAATTATCATAACAAAACGAAGGAGATCACGTTGCTAAGTGAAAATTTTGAATAACTTTCTTCTCCAATTCAACGTTGTTTGAATAATTTTATTCAAATTATGGTTATGATATCAATACATTAGTTTTCCCTATGCAACCCCTTTAATGTTATATATAATACAACATGTCTGCTACTATATTAACAACTTGTAAGTCATTACTATGACACACACCTACTTCTCTTCTTCTATACATTTTTTTGGGGGTCCAAATGTATGTTTTGTTGGGCACTGAATCAGTTAAACTAGTTCTTTCAATACTGAATTTATATGTGAACTGTAACAGTGATTTCCTCTGTACAAACATTCATTCATTCATTCAGTAGCGTGTCCTTTGCAGAACCTCGCTTCCATAACAACCTTTCGGAAAACCTCTCGATCATAAGCAAGATGTCCTGCGTCCGATACACCCATCTGGAGATCATCCACCACATCCAGCACCCATCTTCTCTTTGGCCTTCCTCTTCCTCTCTTCCCAGGCATATACCCCTCCATTATTGTTCTCTCCAAACTTTCGTGGCGTTTCAAGTGACCAAAATATTTCAATTTTCTTTGTTTTATCGTCTTTAATAGACAACCTTCTTCAATATTCAGCTCTTGAAGTATGGATGCATTTGTTCTTTTCTTTATCCAAGATATTCTTAGAACTCGTCTATAACATTTATATTCAAAGGCATTTATGCGCTGTTCAGCTTGTTTAGTAAGTGTCCAGGTCTCACAGGCGTATGTTGCAATGGGAAAGATGCATGCTCTTAAAAATCTAATTTTTGTAGTTCTTTCTGTCCCATTCCATAATTTATTCAGTTGTTTTAGTCTTTGAAGAGCAATTGATAGTCGTCGTTTAATTTCTTTCATTGTGTCACCATTGTTGGTAATCAATGACCCAAGATATTCAAAATTTTCCACCACCTCCAATTTTTCCTCATTAACATATATTTCTTTCTCCATAGTGGTTTTATCTGTATGCATTATCTTTGTTTTTGCTATGTTAAGATATAAGTTGTGATTTTCACTATTCAATTGGGTTGAGGCTATTAGGTTTTCT